>WNWK01002737.1:0-196504 GCA_009830355.1 Cherax destructor
GATGGATAATAAGAACCTTCAAAACTAGGGACGCAGCCCATGATGATTCTCTTCAAATCACTTGTTTTTCTAGGCTGGTATATTGCTGTACACTAAATGCCCCCTTCAAGGCTGGTGAAATTACTGACCTGAGAGTGTACAAAGAATTTTCACGGCACACATAAGTACCATAAACAAACTAAATTACTGGGAACGGTTGAAGTCCCTTGATTTGTATTCCCTGGAACGCAGGCGAGAGAGATACATGATAATATACACTTGGAAAATCCTAGAGGGATTAGTACCAAACTTGCACACGAAAATCACTCCCTATGAATGCAAAAGACTCGGCAGGAGATGCAACATTCCCCCAATGAAAAGCAGTGGCGCCACGAGTACACTGAGAGACAACACAACTGTCAGGGGCCCAAGACTGGTAAACTGCCTCCAAGCATTCATAAGGGGGATTACCAATATACCCCCTGGCTGTCTTCAAGAAGGCACTGGACAGGCACCTAAAGTCAGTACCTGACCAACCGGGCTGTGGTTCGTACGTCAGTTTGCGTGCGGCCAGCAGTAACAGCCTCGAGGCCTGGTCTCAGACCGAGCTGCGGGGGCGTTGACCCCCCGAAACCCTCTCCAGGTATACTCCAGGTATACAGGTGCCAGATCAACTAGGCTGTGAGCTGTGATGGATATGTATGGCAGCGGGCCTCCATCAGCAACAGCCTGGTTGACCAGGCAAGCACCAGATGAGCCTGGCCCATGGCCGGGCTTCGAAAGTGAAAATCTCGAAACTTCAAAGGTAAAGGTATATAACCACCAATGTAAACTACACAGCCGGAGTGAACAGTGCTATTAGACGACGTTTAGCCTTAGTGCGAAACGTCGTCTAAAAGGCTCACTTTGCTGTGTTTCACATTTATATTCTTATTGTCATCAATTAGATCTTTTCCGCGTGTAATTATTATAAAAAAGAAGCGCTAAACCTACAAGGGTCATAGAGCGCAGTTTCACGTTAAATTCGCTCTTGGGTGTTAAGACTTGTACACAAACAAGTACTTCATGCTCATTATGTCCTAGTATTGTGTTGATAAAGTCACTGGAGGGCGAAACGTCTACAATAAAGATACCTAGATGTTGCACATGTGTGTAATTTTCATCTCGTCAGTACTGTGAACCCTTCATGTACAAAACATACATAAAATAACTCCAATTTATCAACTTTCAGCACATAAATACAACCAATGCTTACCTTGTCAAGTACAGAAAAGAACGATAAAATTCACATCAATAACTTCAGACCAATGATGGTGCTTCCGGCCAGGAGCTGTTGACAACACCTCAAAATTCACATCAAAGTGGAATTTGCTACACAGAACCAGAAGAAATACGCCCGTAAAAGACCAAGCAATAAGTCTACGGAAACAAGAAAATAAGTTACTGGTGTGTGAGGCACTGATTGAAGGTGCCTGCTACTACCTACCTACCTACCTACCTACCTACCTACCTGGAGTGTAGAATGAGGCATAACACAAGAAAGACGAAGAGAAGGTGACATTCACACACACGACAAGGGAGCAAGAAGCAAGACATGACCCATCACTCTAACTTTCTCACACAGTACGAGTAGTGCACAACTGATTCTTAACTGGTACCCAGCACTCGTACACCTTACCAGTGGTAGCTTATTAACTGGTACCCAATACTGGTACACCAGTGGTAGCTTATTAACTAGTACCCAACACTGGTACATCTTACCAGTGGTAGCTTATTAACTAGTAGCCAACGCTGGTACACCAGTGGTAGCTTATTAACTTGGTACCCAACACTGGTACACCAGTGGTAGCTTAGCCATTTAGGGTGACGAAGGAAACAACACCAGCACTATACACACAGTAAGCCAGGGTCTACCACACCTGGCTTCACACACACAGTAAGCCAGGGTCTACCACACCTGGCTTCACACACACAGTAAGCCAGGGTCTACCACACCTGGCTTCACACAGACATTTCATTAATTATTCCACTCTTGTTTTGTCAGTACGTTAAGGGCAGTATATACACTCTCTTTAATGTGAAACTAGTAAAAGATGATCTAGTAATAGTATCAGCTGGTGCAGGGACGGTGGCAGCTGGTGCAGGGACGGTGGCAGCTGGTGCAGGGACGGTGGCAGCTGGTGCAGGGACGGTGGCAGCTGGTGCAGGAATGGTGGCAGCTGGTGCAGGGATGGTGGCAGCTGGTGCAGGGTATGAGGCAGCTGGTGCAGGGATGGATTCAAATTGGATAAGTTTAGATTTAGAAAGGATATAGGAAAATATTGGAAATAGGGTAGTTGATGAGTGAACAGTCTGCCTAGTAGGGTCATTGAAGCTATGACCTTGGGTAGTTTCAAATTTAGGTTGGATAAATTCATGAGTGAGAGGGTTGGATTTGAGTGGGACTCGCACTTGAGTTAATAGAATCTTCAAAGCTTATTTCTTGGGTAGAATTGAAAATAGGTTGGGCAATTATTCTGTTAGTGGGATGGATTGTGAAGGACCTGCCTAGTATGGGCCAACAGGCCTGCTGCAGTGTTCTCCTTTCTTATGTTCTTATGTTGGCAGCTGGTGCAGGGTATGAGGCAGCTGGGCAGGGATGGAGACAGCTGGTGCAGGGATGGTGGCAGCTGGTGCAGGGTATGAGGCAGCTGGTGCAGGGATGTTGGCAGCGAGGCAAGACACCCATGGCAACGCGAACCGAGGCGCCGCTGACGACAACCAGCTGCCCCCAGCTCTGCTGACACAACCCCACGTTATCTGTCCACCCACTAAGTCCAGACGTGTCAGCAGCAGACTACACACTAAGCCACACACCCTTCACAATCCTCCCTTATCCTTAGCGGGATCTTTGTCAAACTGACAGAAACGAGGTACACACATATACCTTTGCCTGGTCAACCAGGCTGTTGCTGCTGGTGGCCCGCTGACCCACACATTCATCACATAAGAACATAAGAACATAAGAAAGGAGGAACACTGCAGCAGGCCTGTTGGCCCATTCTAGGCAGGTCCTTCACATTCCATCCCACCAACAGAATATTTGTTCAACCTAATTTTCAATGCTACCCAAAAAATAAGCTTTGATAATTTTATTTACTCATGTGCAATTCCCACTCAAATCCAACCTTTCACTCATGAATTTATCCAACCTAAATTTAAAACTACCCAAGGTCCTTGCTTTAATAACTCTACTAGGCAGACTGTTCCATTCATCAACTACCCTATTTCCAAACCAATACTTTCCTATATCCTTTCTAAATCTAAACTTATCTAACTTGAATCCATTATTGCGGTCTCTCTTGGAGAGATACCTCAAGACCTTATTTATATCCCCTTTGTTAATACCCATTTTCCACTTGTATACCTCGATCATGTCTCCCTCATTCTACGTCTTACAAGTGAATGTAATTTAAGGGTCTTCAATCTTTCTTCGTAAGGAAGATTTCTAATGCTATGTATTAATTTAGTCATTCTACGCTGAATGTTTTCTAACGAATTTATGTCCATTCTGTAATATGGAGACCAGAACTGAGCTGCGTAATCTAGGTGAGGCCTTACTAATGATGTATAAAGCTGTAATATAACGTCTGGACTTCTGTTGCTAACACTTCTTGATATAAATCCCAGTAATCTATTTGCCTTATTACGTACGCTTAGGCATTGCTGTCTTGGTTTAAGGTTGCTGCTTACCATCACCCCAAGTCCTTCTCGCAATCTGTATGGCTAAGTTCTACGTTATTTAACTTATAAGTGCTTGGGTTATGGACACTCCCGAGCTTTAGAACTTTGCATTTATCTACATTGAACTGCATCTGCCATTTTTCTGACCAGGAATTGAGTTTGTCTAAATCCTCCTGTAGTTCACTGACATCTACGTCTGAATCGATTATCCTACCTATCTTTGTGTCATCAGCGAATTTGCTCATATCACTAGAAATTCCCTCGTCAAGGTCATTTATATATATTATAAACAACAACGGGCCCAAAACCGATCCCTGAGGAACGCCACTTTTACAGATCCCACTCCGATTTAACCCCATTTATGCACACCCTCTGCTTCCTATTGGTGAGCCATGACTCGATCCATGACAACACTTTTCCCCCAATGCCATGAGCAGCCACTTTCTTTAACAGTCTCTGATGTGGTACTCTATCAAAAGCCTTACTAAAATCCAAATAAACGATATCGAATTCTTTATCATTATCAACTGCCTCAAAAGCCCCACTGAAAAAGTTAACAAATTAGTTAGGCAGGAACGGCCCCTGGTGAATCCATGCTGAGTATCATTAATCAAATTATGCCTATCGAGATGGCTTCTTATGTTATCAGCTATAATCGACTCTAGTAATTTGCCTACAATTGATGTTAGACTTATTGGGCGGTAATTTGATGGTAACGACTTGTCCCCTGCTTTAAAAATAGGAATTACATTAGCCATCTTCCACGTATCCGGCACTACACCTGTTTGAAGAGATAGGTTAAAAATGTTAGTTAAGGGTTCACAGAGTTCTATTTTGCATTCCTTAAGAACCCTTGAAAAAGCTCATCAGGGCCTGGCGATTTATTTTGCTTCAAACGGTCTATCTGTTTGATAACCTTTTCGCTAGTGACTGTGATACTACATAATTTATCTTCTTCAGGCCCACTAAAATACCTAATTCTTGGGATATTATTAATGTCTTCCTGAGTGAAAACCGAGAGAAAATAATTATTAAAAATAGAGCACATTTCATTCTCTTTGTCAGTAAGATACCCATAATTATTTTTAAGGGGACCTATCTTATCTCTAACTTTTGTTCTATACACCTGAAAAAACTTTTGGGTTAGTTTTCGAATCCCTAGCAACTTTAATTTCGTAGTCCCGTTTAGCTTTTCTTATCCCCTTTTAACGTCCCTCTTAATGTCAATATACTGACTCATAAGATGACCCTCACCTCTTTTGATACGCCTATAAACTCCTTTCTTCTGCCCTAAAAGATATTTGAGCCTATTATTCATCCATTTTGGGTCATTTCTATTCGATCTAATTTCTTTATATGGGATAAATGTTATTTGGGCAGCATGTATAGTGTTCAGAAAACTGTCATATTGATAGCTATCTTCATTACCCCAGTCCACAGATGATAAGTGTTCTCTAAGTCCATTGTAATCTGCTAAGCGAAAATCTGGGACCGTTACTGAGTTATTCGTACTATGAAACTTCCATTCAATGCCTGGTTGATCTGGCACCCGGTGAAGATATATTAACTTGTATATCTGGTGTATTGTATACTCTATCTCTAACAACAATGTTTCTCAAGCTTTGTGTACAAACCACATAACACATCTATGTGTGCATTCATGAAAGATGGGGCGGTAGGAGAAGTGGAATATACGTCTCCGAGGCTATGGGTCCCCATAATTTGCACTAGAGATGGACCCCCATGTATTTTATATTAGTAACCAATATAAACCAACCCAAATATCACTAATCTCGTGAGTAATGCACCAAAAAGCAAGATCAATCCTGTGCCAATACACAAGCACTGTTGTTACTAACTTGTCAAGCCAACTCTCCGAGCGGTTGTTGACCACCACTCGCTATGCTTAATTAGGAACATTTTTAGACCTGTCTACTTTGCCTTTGGTTACTATACCTTTAATAAGTTTGAAGAGTTTTCCTACTCATGCAGCCTGGTCCTGGGCCAGGCTTGTCTGGTGCTTGCCTGATCAACTAGGCAGTTGCTGCTAGCGGCCCGCTAGCCCACATATATATCATAGCCTGGTTGTTCCGGTATATGGGGTCAGGTTCTTGTTGAGATTCTTCTTGAAGACAGAACTTAGCGCAATAACTGTTCTATCACACTTCCCATCCACTGTATATTATCTTATCTCTTAGTATTAACCTATTTTCCACTAAAAAATATACATTTGGACATTTAACAGGCTGGCTGGCTGGCTGGCTGGCTGGCTGGCTGGCTGGCTGGCTGGCTGGCTGGCTGGCTGGCTGGCGGCAGCAGCAGCAGCAAGGTGGGAACTACAGAAAGCTAAACAAAATGAAGAATTAGCCCCATGTTCAACATGTGGGGATCTTTATTTACACGCCTCGCCATACATTGGCTTTATCAACACAAGGCTCTTCACTAACTCCAAGGCTGACGGACTGATTACCTCATCTTTTATATATAGTTCTACATTCTTCATATTTTGTCCTTGTATTGATAAAGCCACTGGTGGGCGAAACGTCTACAATAAAGATACCCAGATGTTGCACATGTGTCTAATTCTTCATTTTGTCGGTACTGTGTACTATACATGTACAAGCTAGACAAATACGGAAGAGCAAGCAAGCAGCGGTATGCCTCTGGGATGGTGAAGAATGAACAAGTTAAAATAAGCACGGAATACAGAACATAAGAACATAAGAATGGAGGAACACTGCAGAAGGCCTACTGGCCCATACAAGGCAGGTCCTTATCAAAACCACCACTACCTAATAATTTACTCCTGTACTCACGACACTAATCAAACCCAGCCCCTCCCACTCATATATTTGTCCAATCTCTTTTTAAAGCCACCCAAGGTCCTAGCCTCTATCACCCTACTCGGAAGATTGTTCCACGCATCTACAACTCTGTTCGAAAACCAGTACTTGCCTATGTCCTTTCTAAATCTAAATTTATCCAATTTAAATCCGTTATTTCTCGTTCTTACTTGGTTCGATATCCTCAGTATTTTATTAATATCTCCTTTGTTTATGCCCATCATCCACTTGTACACCTCGATGATATCTCCCCTCATTCTACGTCTCTCCAAAGAGTGGAGATTCAATGCTCTAAGTCTATCTTCATACGGGAGATTTCTTATACTGTAAATCATTTTAGTCATTCTTCTTTGTATGTTCTCCAATGAATCTATATCCATCCTGTAGTAAGGAGACCAAAACTGAGCTGCATAATCCAAATGAGGTCTCACTAGTGATGTATAGAGCTGACTATCTCATAGAAAGTAAGAAATAGGCAAAAGATTTAGGAATAATACCTGATGATCTGCCACTCAAAGGCTGGAAAAAATTACAGGGTAGATAATGTGTACTCAATGCCAATCATGGTACCATACAAATAAACTGCTCCAATATCTACAACACTGTTTTGTTCCCACAGCTCCACTCAAGACACGTGAGAACCGGAAAATGTACGGAGATCGTTGGTGCCAGCATAAAATCAATGAAGCATTTAACTAGTGTAGTGGAAACGATTTACGTCCCTGCAATATACTCTCCGAAGCGGAGAAGATACACATGATAACATGCACCTGGAAAATACTGGAGGACCAGGTCCCAAACTTGCACACTACCGTACGTACTGGAGTGAGAGATATGTGAGGAAGAGTAAAATAAATCCTGTGAAAAGCAAGGGAGCCATGGGTACAATTGTAGAGGACTGTGTCAAACTACAGTATGTAGCCCCAGACACTTCTACAGGAAATTGAACCACTACCTCTGTCAAGTGCTTGATTAACTAGGCTGTCATGGTTATGTGAGCCAGAGGGCCGTTAAAAGCAACTGTCTGGCTGAACAGGCATTTATCATGGAAGACTGGCCAAAGACCGGGTCAGAGGTACGTCACGGATATGAGTATAGAAAAGCGTGGCTGTGTAGCCACAGCACCTGATGTGAAGATAGTCCATGATACTGAGGCCTTGCATGTGATGTTGTTATGCTAGTATCCAAGTGGAACACTCTGTAACTCTCTACATATGAGAAATATGAGAGGGAATGAATATGTAGATAATCTCTTGCATTATTATTATTATTATTATTATTATTATTATTATTATTATTATTATTATTATACAAATCGTTAATTACCGGACACGCACGTCACTTAAACAAAAAATAATATAAACAATGATATTATATAATATTATTGTAAAGTTTGGGAACAATGCATGGTGGGTACTGAAGCAGCTTCCACTGTGTCACTCCCACAATAACCCAACCAGTCAATAAGTCAACCAGAGAGCAGTTCAGTCAGTGAGGGACTGAGTGGGTGTCAGACAATAACAATAATAAGCCAAATAAGAACAAATGTGTATCTCCTCATAAGAACATAAGAACATAAGAAAGGAGGAACACTGCAGCAGGCCTGTTGGCCCATACTAGGCAGGTCCTTCACAATCCATCCCACTAACAGAATAATTGCCTAACCTAATTTTCAATTCTACCCAAGAAATAAGCTTGCAGATTCTATTAACTCAAGTGCGAGTCCCAATCAAATCCAACCCCTCTCACTCATGTATTTATCCAACCTAAATTTGAAACTACCCAAGGTCCTAGCTTCAATGACTCTACTAGGCAGACTGGCTTGTATAACCACGCAGACGATGATCCCTTTACCAGTCTGAGAACTCACCTCCCATACACTACCATCTTGTCACCTCCCATACACTACCATCTTGTCACCTCCCATACACTACCATCTTGTCACCTCCCATACACTACCATCTTGTCACCTCCCATACACTACCATCTTGTTACCTCCCATACACTACCATCTTGTTACCTCCCATACACTTCGTTCTTACTACGAATCCTTTGTTCTTACTACGAATCCTCTTAAGAACATAAGAACATAAGAATGGAGGAACACTGCAGAAGGCCTACTGGCCCATACAAGGCAGGTCCTTATCAAAACCACCACTACCTAAAAATTTATTCCCGTACTCACGACACAAATCAAACCCAGCCCCTCCCACTCATACATTTGTCCAATCTCTTTTTAAAGCCACCCAAGGTCCTAGCCTCTATCACAGTACTCGGAAGATTGTTCCACGCATCTACAACTCTGTTCGAAAACCAGTACTTGCCTATGTCCTTTCTAAATCTAAATTTATCCAATTTAAATCCGTTATTTCTCGTTCTTACTTGGTTCGATATCCTCAGTATTTTATTAATATCTCCTTTGTTTATGCCCATCATCCACTTGTTTTCCTCAGTCAGTCGCTGTATCTCAAGCTTAGCTACCCTCAGTTCTTCCTTCAGCTGCTGGTAGAGTAGCTCAAGAGAGGACATCTTGTTCAGATTCACAGAGAGTACACAAGACACGTCTTCACTGAGTTAAGTCAGGTCCACCACGGATTCAAGTTAGATAAGTTTAGATTTAGAAAGGATATAGGAAAGTATTGGTTTGGAAATAGGGTAGCTGATGAGTGGAACAGTCTGCCTAGTAGGGTTATTGAAGCAAGGACCTTGGGTAGTTTTAAATTTAGGTTGGATAAATTCATGAGTGAAAGGGGTTGGATTTGAGTGGGAATTGCACATGAGTAAATAAAATTATCAAAGCTTATTTCTTGGGTAGCATTGAAAATTAGGTTGAACAAATATTCTGTTAGTGGGATGGAATGTGAAGGACCTGCCTAGAATGGGCCAACAGGCCTGCTGCAGTGTTCCTCCTTTCTTATGTTCTTATGTTCTTACTACCATCCTGTCACCTCCCATACACTACCATCCTGTCACCTCCCATACACTACCATCTTGTTACCTGTGAATGAATGGTTCAGAGAACCGACGAGTTGGTAAATTAGACACATATGCAACACTTGGGTATCTTTATTGAGGTACAATAAAGATACCCAAGTGTTGCATATGTGTCTAATTTACCATCTTGTTACCTCCCATACACTACCATCCTGTCACCTCCCATACACTACCATCTTGTCACCTCCCATACACTACCATCCTGTCACCTGCAACACACTATCTCCTCCTGTCACCTGCAACACACCTAGTATGGGCCAACAGGCCTGCTGCAGTGTTCCTCCTTTCTTATGTTCTTATGTCATTCAGAGTGCTGCAGCTAGCTAGGTCATGCCAGCTTCACCAAAGAGGTGTCACCCACATGGTGGATACACCACATGTTGTATGTTCCTCTCCCTCACCTGGCCACGCTGCTCACCACCCACATGGGCTGGCCACACATCCACATATAATTATCTCATATATATATTTTACTAAAACTCGGTCGAATAAGAAAACTGTCATCCTAAA
This sequence comes from Cherax destructor, assembly GCA_009830355.1. Taxonomy (NCBI): domain Eukaryota; kingdom Metazoa; phylum Arthropoda; class Malacostraca; order Decapoda; family Parastacidae; genus Cherax; species Cherax destructor. The sequence goes on from WNWK01002737.1 coordinate 10,050, forward strand.
ATTTAATTAAAAATAGGATAAAAATTTAAGCAGTAAAGAAACTCGGATCCTACAAGAGAAGGTGGCAGGTTAGCTGGTCAGCCAGAGTGATGTACCTGAGGGATGTACCTGAGTGATGTACCTGAGTGATGTAACTGAGGGATGTACCTGAGTGATGTGCCTGAGTGATGTGCCTGAGGGATGTGCCTGAGTGATGTGCCTGAGGGATGTACCTGAGGGATGTGCCTGAGTGATGTGCCTGAGTGATGTACCTGAGGGATGTGCCTGAGGGATGTGCCTGAAGGATGTACCTGAGGGATGTACCCGAGGGATGTACCTGAGGGATGTACCTGAGGGATGTACCTGAGTGATGTACCTGAGTGATGTACCTGAGTGATGTGCCTGAGGGATGTGCCTGAGGGATGTACCTGAGGGATGTCCGAGGGATGTCCTGAGATGTCCTGAGGGATGTACCCGAGGGATGTACCTGAATGATGTGCCTAAGAGATGTACCTGAGGGATGTACCTGAGTGATGTACCTGAGTGATGTAACTGAGGGATGTACCCGAGGGATGTACCCGAGTGATGTGCCTAAGGGATGTACCTGAGGGATGTATTTGAGGGATGTACCTGAGGGATGTGCCTGGTGATGTGGGATGTGCCTGAGATGTGCCTGGGATCACTCCCGACCGGTCCCACACCAGGCCTCCTGGGGGATCAACTCCCCCATGACCTGGTCCCATACCAGGCCTCCTGGGGGATCAACTCACCCGTGACCCGGTCCCACACCAGGCCTCCTGGGGGATCAACTCCCCCGTGACCCGGTCCCACACCAGGCCTCCTGAGGTATCAACTACTCAGTGACCCGGTCCCATTCCAGGCCTACTGGAGGATCAACTCCCCGTGACCCGGTCCCACACCAGGCCTCCTGGGGGATCAACTCCCCGTGACCCAGTCCCATACCAAGCCTCCTGGGGGATCAACTCCCCCGTGACCCGGTCCCATACCAGGCCTCCTGGGGGATCAACTCCCCGTGACCCGGTCCCACACCAGGCCTCCTGGGGGATCAACTCCTCGTGACCTGGTCCCATACCAGGCCTCCTGGGGGATCAACTCCCCCGTGACCCCGTTCCATACCAGGCCTCCTGGGGGATCAACTTCCCGTGACCCGGTCCCATACCAGGCCTCCTGGGGGATCAACTCCCCCGTGACCCGGTTCCATACCAGGCCTCCTGGGGGATCAACTCCCCGTGACCCGGTCCCATACCAGGCCTCCTGGGGGATCAACTCCCCCGTGACCCGGTACCACACCAGGCCTCCTGGGGGATCAACTCCTCGTGACCTGGTCCCATACCAGGCCTCCTGGGGGATCAACTCCCCCGTGACCCGGTCCCACACCAGGCCTCCTGAGGTATCAACTCCCCAGTGACCCGGTCCCATTCCAGGCCTACTGGAGGATCAACTCCCCGTGACCCGGTCCCACACCAGGCCTCCTGGGGGATCAACTCCCCGTGACCCAGTCCCATACCAAGCCTCCTGGGGGATCAACTCCCCCGTGACCCGGTCCCATACCAGGCCTCCTGGGGGATCAACTCCCCGTGACCCGGTCCCACACCAGGCCTCCTGGGGGATCAACTCCTCGTGACCTGGTCCCATACCAGGCCTCCTGGGGGATCAACTTCCCCGTGACCCCGTTCCATACCAGGCCTCCTGGGGGATCAACTTCCCGTGACCCGGTCCCATACCAGGCCTCCTGGGGGATCAACTCCCCCGTGACCCGGTTCCATACCAGGCCTCCTGGGGGATCAACTCCCCGTGACCCGGTCCCATACCAGGCCTCCTGGTTTATCAAGAACTGATCAACCAGGCTGTTACTGATGGCCAGCACGTAATCCAACATAGGAACCACAGCCCAGCTAATCAGGAACGGACTTGATGAACTAGCCATGTTGTTATGCAGGTCATGCAGCCACTTTGACCACCGCTTATGTATGTGAGAGCTCTCTCATTGTATGCCTCAACAATGGTTTATTATGCTGTTGGGTCTAGTACTGGGCAGTGATAAGTCTAAAAGGCTACAGCTTCACCAGGGATTATCAGAAATGATAATCCCAACAACATCACATGCTCGACACTTCCTCACCCAAACATTTTGTACTGCTTTAGTTTTTCTCAAATCAAACCTTATTACTTTTCATCACCCAGGTGCTATATGACCCTTGCGGATTTAACGTTTCCCTATATATTTAACAACAGTAATAAAAATAATAAAAGCCTTTTTTTCTGGAGAAACATTTACTATTTATATTATAGAAATTTTGATAAAAAAGCGTAGTGTTTCATTTGTTAAGTACGATGATGGTATGTGCTGACACCATCATGTGTATGTACTGACATCATCATGTGTTTGTATTGATAACATCATATGTATGTACTGATAACATCATGTGTATGTACTGACATCATGTGTATGTATTGACAACATCATGTGTATGTACTGACAACATCATATGTATGTACTGACATCATGTGTATGTATTGACAACATCATATGTATGTACTGACATCATGTGTATGTATTGACAACATCATGTGTATGTACTGACAACATCATATGTATGTACTGACATCATGTGTATGTACTGACATCATGTGTATGTACTGACAACAGCATGTTTATGTACTGACATCATGTGTATGTACTGACATCATGTATATGTACTGACATCATATGTACTGACAACATCATGTGTATGTACTGACATCATGTGTATGTACTGACAACATCATATGTATATACTGACAACATCATGTGTATGTACTGATATCATGTGTATGTACTGACATCATGTGTATGTACTGACATCATGTGTATGTAGAGGTTAAGATGAGAGATACATGACACGCCCAACCTTCACAACACTAGACACGATATATACAGAATTATATACCGGTGAAGACTTTAAAAGGTGATGCAGTGCCAGGTGCTTGAAGGCAGGTGGTGCAGGCCCAGGTGCTTAAAGGCAGGTGGTGCAGGCCCAGGTGCTTGAAGGCAGGTGGTGCAGGCCCAGGTGCTTGAAGGCAGGTTGTGCAGGCCCAGGTGACTGAAGGCAAGTGATACAGGCTAAGGTGCTTGAAGGCAGGTGGTTCAGGCCCAGGTGCTTGAAGGTAGGTGGTGCAGGCCCAGGTGACTGAAGGCAAGTGGTACAGGCCAAGGTGCTTGAAGGCAGGTGGTGCAGGCCCAGGTGCTTGAAGGCAGGTGGTGCAGGCCCAGGTGACTGAAGGCAAGTGGTACAGGCCAAGGTGCTTGAAGGCAGATGGTGCAGTCCCAGTTGCTTGAAGGCAGTTGGTGCAGTCCAAGGTGCTTGAAGGCAGGTGTTGCAGTCCCAGGTGCCTGGAGGCAGGTGGTGCAGTCACAGGTGCCTGGAGGCAGGTGGTGCAGTTCCAGGTGCCTGTAGGCAGGTGGTGCAGTCCCAGGTGCCTGGAGGCAGGTGTTGCAGTCCCAGGTGCCTGGAGGCAGGTGTTGCAGTCCCAGGTGCCTGGAGGCCGGTGGTGCAGTCCCAGGTGCCTGTAGGCAGGTGGTGCAGTCCCAGGTGCCTGGAGGCAGGTATTGCAGTCCCAGGTGCCTGGAGGCAGGTGTTGCAGTCCCAGGTGCCTGGAGGCAGGTGGTGCAGTCACAGGTGCCTGGAGGCAGGTGGTGCAGTCCCAGGTGCCTGGAGGCAGGTGGTGCAGTCACAGGTGCCTGGAGGCAGGTGGTGAAGTCCCAGGTGCCTGGAGGCAGGTGGTGCAGCCCCAGGTCCTTGGACGGAAGCAGACAACTGCTACAAATATTAAATACGACGCATCAACAACACAAAACTTTATCAAGTGCTTAATAAAGCTTCTTGTAGACGAAATGTACTTATACAAGACCTGGTTTTATTATACCTGATCTTACCATCAGCCTAAATAAGTATCCACCGATAGAGACTTGTTTACCAGCATCAAAGTAGAGGTCTGTACCAGGACTTACGTTGACTTTCCAGTGCTGGCAGAGATATTGATCACGTTAGGATAAAAATATGTGAGTTTATCACAGAGTTTATCAAAACAAGTTCGCCTGAGTCACTTCCAATAAAGATGACAAGTGTACATCAGCTGTGTTAGTGTCGTGCTTGTAAACCTCACTACATGTACCACAGTGTAACACCCCCTCCCTTAGGAGACACACACCACACCCACAGTGCTTCACCCACTAGACTAAGTACTCACCCACTACACCAAGTGCTTCACCCACTACACTGGTATACACTAGTACACAAGTACTGGTATACGCTAGTACACAAGTACTGGTACACACTAGTACACAAGTACTGGTATACACTAGTACACAAGTACTGGTACACACTAGTACACAAGTACTGGTACACACTAGTACACAAGTATTGGTACACACTAGTACACAAGTATTGGTATACACTAGTAAACAAGAACTGGTATACACTAGTACACAAGTACTGGTATACTTGAGAGAAAATCTCCCTAGTGATAAATTATGTCGAATATATTAAGCATATGACTGGAGACTTGAAAGTCCTTACTGATGGGCCAATAAGGTGGGATCGTATTATTTTTTGTTAGCTAAGGATGAGCAGAGAGAGAGAGAGAGAGAGAGAGAGAGAGAGAGAGAGAGAGAGAGAGAGAGAGAGAGAGAGAGAGAGAGAGAGAGAGAGAGAAGAGAGAGATATGCGGCCCAGCTACACTAGTAGAGGGCACTGAGGTGGTTCGCCTCAGTGAGGATGTCCTCAGAAGCGAGGAACAATACGAGGTCGTGATGTAGACAGTGTGTGCAAGAGGAAGTACTAAGTTCCAAGGTGAACAGTACTGTGTTCTGGAGAGATTACTAAGTTCCAAGGTGAACAGTAGTGTTCTGGAGAGATTACTAAGTTCCAAGGTGAACAGTAGTGTTCTGGAGAGATTACTAAGTTCCAAGGTGAACAGTACTGTGTTCTGGAGAGATTACTAAGATGCAGAATGAGTAGCACTATTCTGGAGAGAGAGAGACAGAGAGAGAGAGAGAGAGAGAGAGAGAGAGAGAGAGAGAGAGAGAGAGAGAGAGAGAGAGAGAGATTTCAAAGTAATGTGGTCTGGAGAGAGAGAGAGAGAGAGAGAGAGAGAGAGAGAGAGAGAGAGAGAGAGAGAGAGAGAGAGAGAGAGAGAGAGCCGTTTTGGAGAGTACTAATTTCCAGAGTACTGTGTTCTGGAGAGAGTACTAAGTTCCAGAGTTACACCTTCCCCTCCAGTCAGATTATTTCGCTCTCCCTTCATGGCTTATATGAAGTGTGTACTTCTATATTTATATTGTAATTAATTGCAAGAGTAAGATCTTTATTTCAGTAAATTAACAAATTAAAGTCTTTCATCGCCCTTCTATTATTAACTTGGTCCTCTATATTCCCTCATTTGATATATTCTTGTGTATATACTTTTAGGTGGGTAAGTACTTGTTCTAAGTGGCTGAGTGTAGACAAGTGCAGAGGGTTATTCAGCACCAGTGATTAACCCTTTCAGAGGGGAGGTATCCCTCGGTGTACCCAGGGGGCGGTGAGAGGGGAGGTATCCCTAGGTGTACCCAGGAGGTCGGTGAGAGGGGAGGTATCCCTCGGTGTACCCAGGAGGTAGGTGAGGGGGGAGGTATCCCTCGGTGTACCCAGGGGGGCGGTGAGAGGGGAGGTATCCCTCGGTGTACCCAGGAGGTCGGTGAGAGGGGAGGTATCCCTCGGTGTACCCAGGAGGTCGGTGAGAGGGGAGGTATCCGTCGGTGTACCCAGGAGGTCGGTGAGAGGGGAGGTATCCATCGGTGTACCCAGGAGGTAGGTGAGAGGGGAGGTATCCCTCGGTGTACCCAGGGGGGCGGTGAGAGGGGAGGTATCCCTCGGTGTACCCAGGGGGGCGGTGAGAGGGGAGGTATCCCTCGGTGTACCCAGGTGAGAGGGGAGGTATCCCTCGGTTTACCCAGGAGGTAGGTGAGAGGGGAGGTATCCCTCGGTGTACCCAGGGGGGCGGTGAGAGGGTAGGTATCCCTCGGTGTACCCAGGGGGGGTGAGAGGGGAGGTATCCCTCGGTGTACCCAGGGGGGCGGTGAGAGGGTTGTTCCCACCTCCTCTCTTGGTATAATAACAGTGATTGGTGTGTAATATAATTTTTAGTAAGGTTCAGACTGTGCACACTGTCAGTGACGTACTGCCTGACAGCCTGCGAGGCTGTCAGGCAGTACGTCACTGACAGAACTAAACCATCACTAACAGTTTGTCTTTAGGGAAATGGAGACAAATGCAACTACCTGGAGTCTGCCTACCTGGAGGATATTCTAAGGATCAACGCCACCGCGGCCCAGTCCACCACCAGGCCTCCCTGTGGATCAGGGCCTGATCATTCAGGCTGTCACTGCTGGCCGCACGTAGTCCAGCGCATGAACCACTCCCTCTTGTAGACAGCCAGGGGCCTATTGGTAATTCCCCTTATGCTACTAATGTGACATTTTATTGTATCAACTTTTCGCTCTCCAGGAGCTTTGTCAAGCCGGCTTGACAAAGCTCCTGGAGAGCGAAACTGTGCCACAATTAAATGTCGCATTAGTTGCATGTGTCCAAACGTCATATTGTAATTAAGAAGAAACTCGATGTTAAACGCTGTCGCAGTAATAAGCTCAACGAAGTTTTAAGAAAAATAACCATGGCGAATATTTCAGTGTTTACCTTACGAGGATTCCGGACGTCACCGCCTCCCAGATGCTGTCCTAACCCACCAGGCTGTTCTTGATGGTCGCAAGAAGTCCAACGTATGCACCACAGCCCGGCTGAGAAAATAACTCAAGTTCCCTCTTGAAGACAGCCAGATCTTTGTTGGTAATTAATCTCCCTTGTGTACGGAAAGAGGGCGCCTAAAAGTCGAGAATCTCTTATATTTTTACCTTCGATACACCTTTGAAAGGTTTTGAGAACTTTCCTATTCCCGTAGCCCAGCCCTGAGTCATGCTTCCCTGATCAACCAGGCTGTTGCTGCTAGAGACCAGCTGGTCCACATATCTATCATAGCCTGGTTGATCTAGCACTTGGTGAAGGTACTTATGGAGTTTCCTCTTGAAGACTTCTACAGTTGTCCCAGCAGTGTTTCTGATTCCTTCTAATTAATTGGTAAAATAAGTCTGGGACCATAAATGTTGATATAATGTTTTCATATTGTACTCAAGGTGCCCCTGCTTTTCACTGACTTTATTCTACACTTTCATATCTCTCGCTCCAGAATGTTATGGCAGTGTACAGATTTGGGACAAGACCCTCAAGCACCTTCCACATGTACTTCATCATGTATCTCTCTCTCCTCCGCTCCAGTGAGTACATAATTAGGACATTATGGAGTTCCCAGTAATTTAAATGCTTTATTGGCTCTATGCTGGTCATACATTATTTCTTTATCTGTTCCAGCTCTGTAAACTCTACTGCCCTGCACAATATTGTATGTGGGAATTTTTAATTCCCATATATCAGTGGCCTCCATAAAGTGTCTTACGCCAACATCTGTGACTGCCAACATCTGGTAAAGGAAGGGTACAACCATCCCTTCTTCCAGTGAGGGGTAAATGAAGGGTACAACCACCCCTTCTTCCAGTGAGGGGTAAAGGAAGGGTACAACCACCCCGTCTTCCAGTGAGGGGTAAAGGGAGGGTACAACCACCCCTTCTTCCAGTGAGGGGTAAAGGGAGGGTACAACCACCCCGTCTTCCAGTGAGGGGTAAAGGGAGGGTACAACCACCCCGTCTTCCAGTGAGGGGTAAAGGGAGGCTACAACCACCCCGTCTTCAAGTGAGGGGTAAAGGGAGGCTACAACCACCCCGTCTTCAAGTGAGGGGTAAAGGGAGGCTACAACCACTCTTTCCAACTGTCCGAGAGTCGGGTTTTTACTGTTTGAGTTGTGTTAACAGTCACAGCAGCCTGGAAGGTGGCACTTGCAATAAGAGAAAATGAGATGTGTGTGTTTTGCTAAGGTCTCAAACCATTCTTGAGTTTTATCAATGTCATAATGAATGATGTACTGACATACTGAGAATAATTAGAACTTACCTTTGCACGCCATCTGGCTGTTAATAGCGGCCCAGGGCCATCCAGTCTGTAGGCTGGCCTGTTATCGAATACCTGGAGGCATCACTCCTGTGTAGGGAAGCAGATAGAATTTTCCCCGTTATGCTATCGCCCCTTTTTTGTGTACAATCATCCCATGATCATGTCAAATGCATTTGCAAAATCCGGGTATACCCTAATTGCTTTATTTTTGTTTTCAACGCTTCCCAAATTCTGCCATAGTAGTTTAATAACTGTGACAAGCATGATCTTCCCACTCCAAATCCAAGCTGGTCTGGGTTGTGCAGATCATGATGTTCCATAACAAAATTTGTAATTTGGCATCTCTTCATTCTCTTGAAGACTTTTATGTGTGATATTAGAGCTACTGGTATGTAATTTTTGGCTAGCACTTTACTGCCTCTTTTATGCAAAGGAACTATGTACTCTTTAAGGCCTCTGGGATTTCACCCAGGTCTTAGCTCTTTTCCCAAAGAATACCGAGTGCTCTTTCTAGTGGTTATTTTGCCCTCATATTACATAAGGAATTCTATGAATCCGGTTCAGGTGCTGCAAGAGTAAATATTTTATATTTCTTTCTCGAATTCTGCAGGATTCGTGTTTATGTCACTTATATGATCTGTCTGGCCTTCAGGGGTAATGAAAAAAAATCTGCAGTCTCCACCCCGCTGTCGTTTAGTGGATTGTTGAACAGTGATTCATATTGGTGTTTTAGAATTCCAGTTATTTATTTTTCACCGTCACTATATGAGCTTTCTGGGATTAATGATCCAATGCTCCGGGGAGTTCTTAACCTGGATTTTGCATTCATAGCAAATATTTGGAGTTTCTTGCAATATCCTGGATGTCTCTATTTTGTCTTTGTGCTTCTTCTGTCCGGTACGATAACTTAGGATTTTGTTCTGTCTCGGTGATCTGATGACTTAAGATTATCTTCCTACGTTGAGACATTCACGTTTTTAATCAGTTCAGTGACCCTTGTTTTCTTTACTTTCTTCTACGCTCTCTTCCTATATTTTATCTCTTCAGTTTTCTCAGTGGTACATATTTAATGCAGACCTTTTATGATTCTGTATTCTACTTTTGCAAAAACTGTTGAGGTTTAACAGGTTTAGCGTGCTCATGACTGTTTCCCAGGGTATGTCTGATAGTTCTTCGTTAATCTGATCCCAGTCACTTATCTGACTTTTAAATTTACTGAACATTTCTTCTCGTACATTATTACTGGAGTTTTCCAGCCTTAAATTTATATTTGTTTGTACGTACTTCAATGATGTTATCACAATATTTCGCATTTTTTGTTATTAGTTCTCGTTGTTCTTGAAGATCAAATCCAGATAATTTTAATTTCTAGTGAGTTATGTTATCTGTTAGTTTAATGCAAACTTTCCAGAAAGCCCCATTAGCTCTCTGGTATGTACCTGTTGAGCTAGCGTGCTTCCAGGAACTATTTCTGGAACAACGCTGTGATTTACCATCTTCCATTTCATATTTGGGAGGTTGGAATCTCCAAGGAGGGTAATTTTCTGTGGGATTTTCAAGATCCGTAAATTCCTCAGCCATTGCAGACTGATTTATATACAAGGATAATTACCAGATTCCTATTTTTCACTTTAATACCAAGAACGTCTACTGTATCATTTGAGGAATTCAACAGTTTTCTGCAACAAACTGAGTCACATACAGTCCTCTTCCTCCATGCCACCTATTTACCATCATATCTATAAATATTATAGGTTTTACTATCTCAAAAACACATCCCTTTCATGTATTAATAGAAATGCTGGAAACACAACATTTGCTTCTGAGAGATCATTTATAAAGCTGGCTTTGTCACCTATATTTTATTTTCAAACCCTGAATGTTCGCATATAGGAAAGAGGATTTATTATTTGAGATGTTCTAGTTTATTGTGGGTTTTGTTAGTACCACTGGTACTATGCCATCGTGTGCTATGGTTTTTGGTGGACATATTTCTGTGCTGGTCTCCCCAGTAGTGTCATTAATGTGTCATGTATGTTTACCTTTGATATACCTTTGAAGAGTTTCGAAAGTTTCACTACTCTCGGAGCCCGGCCATGGGCCAGGCTCGTCTGGTGCTTGCCTGGTCAACCAGGCTGTTGCTGCTGGTGGCCCGCTGCCCCACATATCCATCACAGCCTAGTTGATCTGGCACCTGGTTAAGATGCTTGTCCAGTTTCCTCTTGAAGGCTTCTACACTGGTTCCAGCAGTGTTTCTATCTTCTGGTAAGATGTTGAATAGTCTGGGACCCCTGGTATGTGCGGAACCGGTTCACTGTGATTCATTATCACGTGTCACTGTATTCCCTGTGTTCTTTCACTGGGTTTCTTCGTCTTTTCTTTACATAGTATCTCACTCCAACTAAAAACAGTATTTATTTTTGTTTTCTACGTCTTCGTCCTCTTAATACATAGTTATATATCACCTTCGTCGTTTTCTGTGGATTAGGTCGTAACATTGTCTAGTGTCTAATAATTAACTGCACGTCTGCCAGAGTGGACGTTCCCCTTGGTCAACATGTTGCAGTGTCATTCTCGGTCTCCTTTAACACCACCTGGCTACGCTGCTCTTGAGTTTTCTGACTACTTTCCTCAGCGCTAAACCCCTAGGGGTCATACGACGCCTGGGAGAACGAAAGACAGACAGGATCTATCTGAGGAACGGGAGGCCGGGTCCAGGTCCTTCAAGAACCCCACACTGGCGACCAAGGCGACAGGTTGTACCAGCGAGAGAGCTGCCACCTCACTCTCCTCCATAACAGACAACACCATAATGTAAATGATAGTTGTCTGCTGGAGTTACTGTAAACCTCCAGTTATGTTAACCAGCTGTTGAGGTCATTGTAAACCTGCAGTTATTTTAACCAGCTGTTGAGGTCATTGTAAACCTGCAGTTATTTTAACCAGCTGTTGAGGTCACTAAACTTGCAGTTATGTTAACCAGCTGCTGAGACCATTGTAAACCCGCAATTATGTTAACCAGCTGCTGAGGTCATTGTAAACCCACAGTTACGTTAACCAGCTGCCGAGGTCACTGTCAACTCTCGGCTACTTCATAGTAATATTGCACAGAGAACACTTCAGGCTACAGTGGAGAAGAATTTCAGCTGGTACATGTAGTAAGAAAAACAAGAATATATAAAACATAACGCAACTGCTACACACATTCAGGAAAGGCAAAAGGCCCAGAAATAATGAGGCATGATGTGAGGAGCACACAACAATAACAATTAACCTACATAACCATGACGACAACGTAAACAAGTAATACTAAACAAACATCTTATTTAAGGCACATTTATAATGTAGAATATAATATGATTGAATCTTATAAAGAAAACCTAAAGTCTGGGGAAATTCGTGATCTGGAAAAAAAACTGAGCAGTGATCATTCATTAACTTATACCTTTGATATAGCTTTGAAGAGTTTCGATAGTTTCTCTACTCTGAGCCCGGCCATGGGCCAGGCTCGTCTGGTGCTTGCCTAGTCAACTAGGCTGTTGCTGCTGGAGGCCCGCCACCCCACATATCCATCACAGCCTGGTTGATCTGGCACATGTAAACTGTTTGGAGAACCCGCAAGGTCCTCAGCACCCAGGAGAGCTGGTGTGGGTGTACCAAAATTTATACTTAGTACTAGAGGAGATGCTTTCATTTTTCCACATACATGGAACTGAATCCTTACCAGAGCTGGAAGCTCAGGTGAATGTGTCAAAGAAAAGTAGCAAGTGAAGTAAACACCTGCCAGAAATAATATTGGAAACTTCACGGACATCAGGCTCCCACATCAAATATGTGAGGAACTGTATCAGGCTCCCACATCAAATATGTGAGGAACTGCATCAGGCTCCCACATCAAATATGTGAGGAACTGTATCAGGCTCCCACATCAAATATGTGAGGAACTGCATCAGGCTCCCACATCAAATATGTGAGGAACTGTATCAGGCTCCCACATCAAATATGTGAGGAACTGCATCAGGCTCCCACATCAAATATGTGAGGAACTTTATCAGGCTCCCACATCAAATATGTGAGGAACTGTATCAGGCTCCCACATCAAATATGTGAGGAACTGTATCAGGCTCCACATCAAATATGTGAGGAACTGTATCAGGCTCCCACATCAAATATGTGAGGAACTGCATCAGGCTCCACATCAAATATGTGAGGAACTGTATCAGGCTCCCACATCAAATATGTGAGGAACTGTCATCATCAAATGGAACTAGGTCCACATCAAATATGTGAGGAACTGTATCAGGCTCCCACATCAAATATGTGAGGAACTGTATCAGGCTCCCACATCAAATATGTGAGGAACTGTATCAGGCTCCCACATCAAATATGTGAGGAACTGTATCAGGCTCCCACATCAAATATGTGAGGAACTGTATCAGGCTCCCACATCAAATATGTGAGGAACTGTATCAGGCTCCCACATCAAATATGTGAGGAACTGTATCAGGCTCCCACATCAAATATGTGAGGAACTGTATCAGGCTCCACATCAAATATGTGAGGAACTGCATCAGGCTCCCACTCAAATATGTGAGGAACTGTATCAGGCTCCCACATCAAATATGTGAGGAACTGATCAGGCTCCCACATCAAATATGTGAGGAACTGTATCAGGCTCCCACATCAAATATGTGAGGAACTGCATCAGGCTCCCACATCAAATATGTGAGGAACTGTATCAGGCTCCCACATCAAATATGTGAGGAACTGCATCAGGCTCCCACATCAAATATGTGAGGAACTGTATCAGGCTCCCACATCAAATATGTGAGGAACTGTATCAGGCTCCCACATCAAATATGTGAGGAACTGCATCAGGCTCCCACATCAAATATGTGAGGAACTGTATCAGGCTCCCACATCAAATATGTGAGGAACTGTATCAGGCTCCCACATCAAATATGTGAGGAACTGTATCAGGCTCCACATCAAATATGTGAGGAACTGCATCAGGCTCCCACATCAAATATGTGAGGAACTGTATCAGGCTCCACATCAAATATGTGAGGAACTGTATCAGGCTCCCACATCAAATATGTGAGGAACTGTATCAGGCTCCCACATCAAATATGTGAGGAACTGTATCAGGCTCCCACATCAAATATGTGAGGAACTGTATCAGGCTCCCACATCAAATATGTGAGGAACTGTATCAGGCTCCCACATCAAATATGTGAGGAACTGCATCAGGCTCCCACATCAAATATGTGAGGAACTGTATCAGGCTCCACATCAAATATGTGAGGAACTGCATCAGGCTCCACATCAAATATGTGAGGAACTGTATCAGGCTCCCACATCAAATATGTGAGGAACTGTATCAGGCTCCCACATCAAATATGTGAGGAACTGCATCAGGCTCCACATCAAATATGTGAGGAACTGCATCAGGCTCCCACATCAAATATGTGAGGAACTGTATCAGGCTCCCACATCAAATATGTGAGGAACTGCATCAGGCTCCCACATCAAATATGTGAGGAACTGCATCAGGCTCCTACATCAAATATGTGAGGAACTGTATCAGGCTCCCACATCAAATATGTGAGGAACTGCATCAGGCTCCTACATCAAATATGTGAGGAACTGTATCAGGCTCCCACATCAATACACACACAACCCGCACATATAAAAGGGAGGAGCTTACGACGACGTTTCCGCCCGACTTGGACCATTTACAAAGTCACACTAACACACAGAGACGGAGGAAGGGGTATTTATAGGCAGGCAGACAGGGAAGGGTACAAGAGAGTGGGGAAATAATGGAGTAAGTAGTGGAAGTGGTAGTAGTAGTAATAGTAGTAGTGGAGACAGTCATATTCTAGGAAAGAAGCACTGCAATGAGGCTAGCGGCCCGCAAGGGTGGGACGAGAACACAGAGGGAGGAAAGGCGAAAAAATGAAGGACAAATGCAAGGCAAAAGAAAAGAAAGAAAGGAAAACCCATAGGAGAAAAAAGGAGAAGGGGGAAGAGATGAAAGGGGAAGGAATCAGGTTAAGTCACGGGTGTTCTGAAGTTTAGAGCATTTAATAATGTAATGAGAGAGGAAAGCATCAACAGAGACAAAGCCAGGGCTAAGATTCATACAGGGAAAGTTGTGTATAAGGAGGATTCAACCAGGCTCCTACATCAAATATGTGAGGAACTGTATCAGGCTCCCACATCAAATATATGAGGAACTGCATCAGGCTCCTACATCAAATATGTGAGGAACTGTATCAGGCTCCCACATCAAATATATGAGGAACTGCATCAGGCTTCCACATCAAATATATGAGGAACTGCACCAGGATCCCGCATCAAATATGCGAGGAATTATGAGCAGACCAGCAATTGTCTTAAAGAGGGAACTTAGCGGTTTCCTGCAGGAAATACCTAATGAGGCAAACTGCGGTACCTACGTCAGAGTGCGAGGTGCCAGCAATAACATAAATGTATCGGATAGTGATCACACCACCAGTACAACCATCATAGGAAATGGTACTCACAGATTTGTACTCATCGACATGGACTGTCCTCTCTGGAACGGAGAAAAGGGAGATACCTGATAATGTATACATGGAAGATTCTTGAGGGCCTGGTCCTTAACCTGCACACTGCTATAACAACTTACTGGAATGAAAGATGAGGGAGAAAGTGTGGAATAAACCCAGTGAAGAGCAGGGTATGACCATGGGTACAATTAGAGAACTGTGTCAACGTCCGTGGCCAGGACTCTTACTATACTGTTAGGCAAATGTCCTTTTGCCTAACAGTATAGTAAGAGTCCTGGCCAACTAATGTGACATTTTACTGTGGCAAAGTTTCGCTCTCCAGGAGCTATGTGAAGCCCTGGTGAGCGAAACGTTGTTATAATAAAATGTCGCATTAAATGCACTTGTTTCATGTTACCTAACACATTGTCGGTAATTCTACTAACATTATAACAATACTACCGACAGATGTCAGAAATATTGCCGCAACGAAGACAGACGTATTCAAGAAGCCAGACAGCTTTCTGGTTGTGATGGTTATATGGGGCCTGCGGAACACTAGCATAAATAGCCTGGTTGACCAGGTAGTTAACAGGAAAGCCTGACTTCAGAACAGGCTACTCTGTAGTGTGTCTGTTTTATTTACAAAGTACTACAAAAGTTTGGCTATTCAGGGTTTTCAACATAGTCACAATTAAACTATCATTGTTAACTTGCTATTGTCGTCACCAGTTTAATCTCGTAACAATGATCACTGGTAGTAACAATGATCACTGGTAGTAACAATGACCACTGGTAGTAACAATGACCACTGGTAGTAACAATGACCACTGGTAGTAACAATGATCACTGGTAGTAACAATGATCACTGGTAGTAACAATGATCACTGGTAGTAACAATGATCACTGGTAGTAACAATGACCACTGGTAGTAACAATGATCACTGGTAGTAACAATGACCACTGGTAGTAACAATGATCACTGGTAGTAACAATGATCACTGGTAGTAACAATGACCACTGGTAGTAACAATGATCACTGGTAGTAACAATGATCACTGGTAGTAACAATGATCACTGGTAGTAACAATGACCACTGGTAGTAACAATGACCACTGGTAGTAACAATGATCACTGGTAGTAACAATGATCACTGGTAGTAACAATGACCACTGGTAGTAACAATGATCACTGGTAGTAACAATGACCACTGGTAGTAACAATGATCACTGGTAGTAACAATGATCACTGGTAGTAACAATGATCACTGGTAGTAACAATGACCACTGGTAGTAACAATGATCACTGGTAGTAACAATGACCACTGGTAGTAACAATGATCACTGGTAGTAACAATGATCACTGGTAGTAACAATGATCACTGGTAGTAACAATGACCACTGGTAGTAACAATGATCACTGGTAGTAACAATGATCACTGGTAGTAACAATGATCACTGGTAGTAACAATGATCACTGGTAGTAACAATGACCACTGGTAGTAACAATGATCACTGGTAGTAACAATGACCACTGGTAGTAACAATGACCACTGGTAGTAACAATGATCACTGGTAGTAACAATGATCACTGGTAGTAACAGTGATCACTGGTAGTA
Source organism: Cherax destructor (assembly GCA_009830355.1). NCBI lineage: Eukaryota > Metazoa > Arthropoda > Malacostraca > Decapoda > Parastacidae > Cherax > Cherax destructor. The sequence goes on from WNWK01002737.1 coordinate 26,282, forward strand.
ACAGTGATCACTGGTAGTAACAATGATCACTGGTAGTAACAATGACCACTGGTAGTAACAATGATCACTGGTAGTAACAATGACCACTGGTAGTAACAATGACCACTGGTAGTAACAATGATCCCCTGGTAGTAACAATGATCACTGGTAGTAACAATGATCACTGGTAGTAACAATGATCACTGGTAGTAACAATGATCACTGGTAGTAACAATGATCACTGGTAGTCAATGACACTGTAGTAACAATGATCACTGGTAGTAACAATGATCACTGGTAGTACAATACCAATGATCACTGGTAGTAACAATGATCACTGGTAGTAACAATGATCACTGGTAAGGGAACAATGATCACTGGTAGTAACAATGACCACTGGTAGTAACAATGACCACGGTAGTAACAATGATCACTGGTAGTAACAATGATCACTGGTAGTAACAATGACCACTGGTAGTAACAATGATCACTGGTAGTAACAATGATCACTGGTAGTAACAATGATCACTGGTAGTAACAATGACCACTGGTAGTAACAATGACCACTGGTAGTAACAATGATCACTGGTAGTAACAATGATCACTGGTAGTAACAATGATCACTGGTAGTAACAATGACCACTGGTAGTAACAATGACCACTGGTAGTAACAATGATCACTGGAAAAATGACATGGTAACAATGATCACTGGTAGTAACAATGACCACGGTAACAGACACTGGTAGTAACAATGATCACTGGTAGTAACAATGATCACTGGTAGTAACAATGATCACTGGTAGTAACAATGACCACTGGTAGTAACAATGATCACTGGTAGTAACAATGATCACTGGTAGTAACAATGATCACTGGTAGTAACAATGACCACTGGTAGTAACAATGATCACTGGTAGTAACAATGACACTGGTAGTAACAATGATCACTGGTAGTAACAATGATCACTGGTAGTAACAATGATCACTGGTAGTAACAATGACCACTGGTAGTAACAATGATCACTGGTAGTAACAATGATCACTGGTAGTAACAATGATCACTGGTAGTAACAATGACCACTGGTAGTAACAATGATCACTGGTAGTAACAATGATCACTGGTAGTAACAATGATCACTGGTAGTAACAATGACCACTGGTAGTAACAATGATCACTGGTAGTAACAATGACCACTGGTAGTAACAATGATCACTGGTAGTAACAATGATCACTGGTAGTAACAATGATCACTGGTAGTAACAATGACCACTGGTAGTAACAATGACCACTGGTAGTAACAATGACCACTGGTAGTAACAATGATCACTGGTAGTAACAATGATCACTGGTAGTAACAATGACCACTGGTAGTAACAATGATCACTGGTAGTAACAATGACCACTGGTAGTAACAATGATCACTGGTAGTAACAATGATCACTGGTAGTAACAATGACCACTGGTAGTAACAATGACACTGGTAGTAACAATGACTCACTGGTAGTAACAATGATCACTGGTAGTAACAATGATCACTGGTAGTAAACAGATGATCACTGGTAGTAACAATGACCACTGGTAGTAACAATGATCACTGGTAGTAACAATGATCACTGGTAGTAACAATGATCCACTGGTAGTAACAATGATCACTGGTAGTAACAATGATCACTGGTAGTAACAATGATCACTGGTAGTAACAATGATCACTGGTAGTAACAATGATCACTGGTGCATTAGTAACAATGATCACTGGTAGTAACAATGATCACTGGTAGTAACAATGATCACTGGTAGTAACAATGATCACTGGTAGTAACAATGATCACTGGTAGTAACAATGACACTGGTAGTAACAATGATCACTGGTAGTAACAATGACACTGGTAGTAACAATGATCACTGGTAGTAACAATGACTCACTGGTAGTAACAATGATCACTGGTAGTAACAATGACCACTGGTAGTAACAATGACACTGGTAGTAACAATGACACTGGTAGTAACAATGATCACTGGTAGTAACAATGACCACTGGTAGTAACAATGACCACTGGTAGTAACAATGATCACTGGTAGTAACAATGATCACTGGTAGTAACAATGATCACTGGTAGTAACAATGACCACTGGTAGTAACAATGACCACTGGTAGTAACAATGATCACTGGTAGTAACAATGATCACTGGTAGTAACAATGATCACTGGTAGTAACAATGACCACTGGTAGTAACAATGATCACTGGTAGTAACAATGATCACTGGTAGTAACAATGATCACTGGTAGTAACAATGATCACTGGTAGTAACAATGACCACTGGTAGTAACAATGATCACTGGTAGTAACAATGATCACTGGTAGTAACAATGACCACTGGTAGTAACAATGATCACTGGTAGTAACAATGATCACTGGTAGTAACAATGACCACTGGTAGTAACAATGACCACTGGTAGTAACAATGATCACTGGTAGTAACAATGATCACTGGTAGTAACAATGACCACTGGTAGTAACAATGACCACTGGTAGTAACAATGATCACTGGTAGTAACAATGATCACTGGTAGTAACAATGACAACTGGTAGTAACAATGACCACTGGTAGTAACAATGATCACTGGTAGTAACAATGATCACTGGTAGTAACAATGATCACTGGTAGTAACAATGACCACTGGTAGTAACAATGATCACTGGTAGTAACAATGATCACTGGTAGTAACAATGATCACTGGTAGTAACAATGACCACTGGTAGTAACAATGACCACTGGTAGTAACAATGATCACTGGTAGTAACAATGATCACTGGTAGTAACAATGACCACTGGTAGTAACAATGATCACTGGTAGTAACAATGATCACTGGTAGTAACAATGATCACTGGTAGTAACAATGACACTGGTAGTAACAATGACACTGGTAGTAACAATGATCACTGGTAGTAACAATGATCACTGGTAGTAACAATGATCACTGGTAGTAACAATGATCACTGGTAGTAACAATGATCACTGGTAGTAACAATGATCACTGGTAGTAACAATGATCACTGGTAGTAACAATGATCACTGGTAGTAACAATGATCACTGGTAGTAACAATGATCACTGGTAGTAACAATGATCACTGGTAGTAACAATGATCACTGGTAGTAACAATGACCACTGGTAGTAACAATGATCACTGGTAGTAACAATGATCACTGGTAGTAACAATGATCACTGGTAGTAACAATGATCACTGGTAGTAACAATGACCACTGGTAGTAACAATGATCACTGGTAGTAACAATGATCACTGGTAGTAACAATGATCACTGGTAAATGCTAACAATGATCACTGGTAGTAACAATGATCACTGGTAGTAACAATGATCACTGGTAGTAACAATGACACTGGTAGTAACAATGATCACTGGTAGTAACAATGATCACTGGTAGTAACAATGATCACTGGTAGTAACAATGATCACTGAGATAGTAACAATGATCACTGGAAAAGTAACAATGATCACTGGTAGTAACAATGATCACTGGTAGTAACAATGATCACTGGTAGTAACAATGATCACTGGTAGTAACAGTGATCACTGGTAGTAACAATGATCACTGATAGTAACAATGACCACTGGTAGTAACAATGATCACTGGTAGTAACAATGATCACTGGTAGTAACAATGACCACTGGTAGTAACAATGACCACTGGTAGTAACAATGATCACTGGTAATAATAATAACCATTGTTGGTAATATTTACTGATGGAAATAATTATCACTAGTAGTAATAATAATTAAGGGTTATCAATGAGAGAGCAAGTATACCTTTGAAGAGTTTCGAGAGTTTCACTACTCTCGGAGCCCGGCCATGGGCCAGGCTCGTCTGGTGCTTGCCTGGTCAACCCGATGAGGGAAGCGCTCTCTCTCTCTCCCATGAAGTTTACCTGAAGATGGCTTCTGGTGTTACCGACCACGAGGCCAGGTCCAACGAGACCAGACCACTCACGGAGAGGCCATAAGTGGTCTGGTCATCCAGGCTGCGGTGCTAACTGCACACACACACACCAACGTGTGAACCACAGCCAGGCTGATCAGGAACTGATGTGAGGAACTTACCAATTTCCATCTTGAAAACATACAGAGGTCTGCCAGTAATTTCCCGTATGTGTGGTGAAAAACCTTGGTTCTTTGTACACTTACTGAGTTATCGCTGAGTGTACTCAAAACACGACTACTTTTCATAGGAGTTACTGTGCACCGGTTGCCAAGCCTCGTGTTTCGTGGGGAGTGATTTGTGTGTGTAGACTTGGGATCAGTCCCTCTAGAATTTTCCAGGTATAAATTATGATGTATCTTTCTCGCAATTAAGGTACTCTCTGCGCCCTCCAGATCTGCCACTTTGCCTGCATTAATATGGGCAGTCAGTATACAGCAATATTCCAGCCCAGAGAGAAAAAATGACTTGAAGAGTATCATCACAGACTTGGTATCTCTTTTTTTTAAAGGTTCTAGTTATCTAATCAATCATTTTCCTTGTGATAATAACAGTGTTGTGATCCTTGAATATGGGTTCTGACATTATCACTCCTAAATCTCTCACATTAGCCTTTCACTCAACTGAGTACTCTGAGTTTGTTCTGTACACCATCTTATCAACTTTTTCAGAGTGGTATAACTAAAAGTTGTCCACATTGAACATCACATTGTTAGTGACCCACTAGAAGACTTGGTTTATATCTGCTGGGAGTGTGACCATGATAATGGTATACAAAGTAACAAGTTGATAAGACACGTGTGCAAAACTTAAGTATCTTTATTCCCAAACGTAACTGAATAAATATACCTAACTATTGTGCATGTGTCTTACTCATCATCTGCTCAGAAGAATGCTGTGTCCTCAGTGGATGCCACTCTCAAACATATTCTAGCATCATCTAGAGATGATAAACTGCTATGAATTATGTCCTTGTCTATGTCGGAACACAGGAAGGTAAAGACAAGTGAGGATACTTTACACTGGACAACAGACTGAGGAAGGGAAAGACAAGTGAGGATACTTTACACTGGACAACAGAGCTTTCACTGTCCCAGCTTCTCATTTTACTTGGTTCCTTATTATTCTCTGATCCATTTGTTAAAAGTTTCAGAATCCATCATCCAACTTTTCCAGTTATTTTTGTTCATACAATGTGCGCTATGACACCATGATGGACCTTATCGAAGATATTATTTTCAATGTCTACTACAAAAGCATTTTATATTGAAGTACACCCAAGGTCATGTAATGGTTCATTAGCTGTGTGAGGCAGGAACAACCTCTTCTAAACCCCTGTTGTCCTGGGTTCTGCAACTGTTGGGAATCAAAGTGATTAGCAATCTTGATGATTAAAGCTCTTCCATATATGTTAATAATCTGAGACGTCAGTGCTATCGGCCTATAGGTTTTTGTGATTGCTTTACTGCCATCTTTGAGGAATGGAGTTATATCCATTGTTTTAAATGGATAAAATATTTAAGACACGTGACTGTGTTCTAGTTGAATCTGGAGTTCCAGGAGACGCCCTCAGGCAGTGTATGAGCTTACTATTAATGGTTTCCTCGAAGTCAAGTGGGGTTTGAATCATATCGGAAATTTTTGAGATGGCGGCAGAATTTTGAGTGCCATTCATGAAAAATTCATTTGGATCGTCGACAGCTACGTAGTCTGAATAATGGTTCACTAAACACAGTCATACTGTGGCTTTAGTATTTTGTTCATTTCTTTGTTGTTGTTACTAAGTTCCCACTGCTTTAAGCAAGGGAACGATACTGTATAGAAGAAAAAGTATTTTTGATTTCTTAGAATTTAATTGATGAATCATGAATCAAGAAGTCTGACCTCAATCTTTTCCATTTCTCTAGCTACTGTTTCTTTTCATTCTTCAGATAGTTTAGAATCTTTGAGGTCTGTGATTCTTTGTCTTCGCCTGTACAGGAAGCACCTCTCTCTCTCTAACTTACATCATTGTTTAACACTACACGATCTTCAGGATATTTTTATAACCATTAAGGTAATCCTCTTAAGACACGGCTTCTGATCTATGTTATTCCTACTACATTTACATGCAGTTCTTGTGATTTGTTTGATGCACTGTCGACTTTAAGACGTTTCTCCTTGCACAATATCTGCAGCATCTCTCCTCTCAGGTTGTATTCCATGTCCGGTCTTCACACTTCCACTCATACTTTCACTACTCAGAGACCAAAAAACTATAGTAACACCTGTTGATAAACACTGCAACAGGTGGCTACACCTCTGACTCCACTCCAAATAAAACTCTTTGAGTATATAAAATAGGAGTGTATAATCACTGTTGCCAGGAGAAAGATATGTACATGAGGGATACATGAAGGTGTTTCCTGGGTAACAATGACTCAGCAGCCAGCTACCAAAACAACACCTGCTGCTGACTCCTTTGATATACCTTTGATGAGTATCGAGAGTCTTACTACTCTCGGAGCACGGTTATAATGATGACCAAAATTTTTAAACGGGTGGAGGAGCAAGCAGGCGGAGGACTTCGGTCAGATGACCCGCAGCTCCAGCTGTGGGTCATCATATGACTAAGACCCGCGTCAGGAAACACTTATCCTGTTTCCTGACAAACCTTACCTAAGTATCAAAAAGTAATTATTTGAGCAAGTCTTCTACAGTGCTCGGTGAAGGAGGTACAGTGCTCGGTGAAGGAGGTACAGTACTCGGTGAAGGAGGTACAGTGCTCGGTGAAGGAGGTACAGTGCTCGGTGAAGGAGGTACTGTGCTAGGTGAAGGAGGTACAGTGCTCGGTGAAGGAGGTACAGTGCTCGGTGAAGGAGGTAAAGTGCTAGGTGAAGGAGGTACAGTGCTCGGTGAAGGAGGTACAGTACTCGGTGAAGGAGGTACAGTGCTCGGTGAAGGAGGTACAGTGCTCGGTGAAGGAGGTACTGTGCTAGGTGAAGGAGGTACAGTGCTCGGTGAAGGAGGTACAGTGCTCGGTGAAGGAGGTACTGTGCTAGGTGAAGGAGGTACAGTGCTTGGTGAAGGAGGTACAGTGCTCGGTGAAGGAGGTAAAGTGCTAGGTGAAGGAGGTACTGTGCTAGGTGAAGGAGGTACAGTGCTCGGTGAAGGAGGTACAGTGCACGGTGAAGGAGGTACAGTGCTAGGTGAAGGAGGTACAGTGCTAGGTGAAGGAGGTACAGTGCTCGGTGAAGGAGGTAAAGTGCTAGGTGAAGGAGGTACAGTGCTCGGTAAAGGAGGTACAGTGCTCGGTGAAGGAGGTAAAGTGCTAGATGAAGGAGGTACTGTGCTAGGTGAAGGAGGTACAGTGCTAGGTGAAGGAGGTACAGTGCTCGGTGAAGGAGGTACAGTGCTCGGTGAAGGAGGTACAGTGCTCAATGAAGGAGGTACAGTGCTCAATGAAGGAGGTACAGTGCTCAGTGAAGGAGGTACAGTGATCGGTGGAGGTGGTACAGTGATCGGTGAAGGAGGTACAGTGCTCGGTGAAGGAGGTACAGTGCTCGGTGAAGGAGGTACAGTGATCGGTGAAGAAGGTACAGTGCTCTGTGAAGAAGGTACAGTGCTCTGTGAAGGAGGTACAGTGATCGGTGAAGAAGGTACAGTGCTCTGTGAAGGAGGTACAGTGCTCGGTGAAAGATGTACAGTGCCTGGTGAAGGCGGTACAGTGCTCGGAGAGATATATACACAAGCGGTGGAGATAGAACAGTGAAGGAGTTACAGTGAAGATACAACAGAGGAGTCACAACGGTAAAAGTGATAAAACAGTGAGGATGGTAAAGCAGTGAAAAGAGGTAAAATTGGTGGTGGAACAATAGTGATGGTGACACAACAGTCATGGTGGTACAACAGTAAGGGAGGTACAACAGTCATGGTGGTACAACAGTAAGGGAGGTACAACAGTCATGGTGGTACAACATTGAGGGTGGCACAACAGTCATGGTGGTACAACAGTGACGGAGGTACAAAAGTCATGGTGGAACAACAGCGAGTGTAGAACACTGAGGGTGGAACAGCGAGGGTGGTACAACAGTGAGGGAGCTACAACAGTGCCGGGTTGTACAACAGTGAGGGTGGAACAAAAACGAGGGTGGTACAACAGATGGTGGAACAAAAACGAAAGTGGTACAACAGAGGGAGGTACTACAGCGAAGGTTGTACAACAGCAAGGGTGGTACAACATCGAAGGTGGTACAACAGAGGGGGAAGTACAACAGTGAGGGTGGCACAACAGAGGGTGGTACAACAGCGACGGTGGAACAACAGTGAGGGTGGTACAACAGTGAGGGTGGTACAACAGTGAGGGTGGTACAACAGTGAGGGTGGTACAAAAGTGAGGGAGGTACAAAAGCGAGGGAGGTAAAACAGTGAGGTACAACAGTGAGGGAGGTAGAACAGTGAGGGTGGTACAACAGTGAGGGTGGTACAACAGTGAGGGTGGTACAAAAGTGAGGGAGTTAAAACAGTGAGGAGGTACAACAGTGAGGGTGGTACAAAAGTGAGGGAGGTACAAGTGAGGGTGGTACAACAAAGGAAGGTACAACAGTGAGAGAGGTACAATAGTGAGAGAGGTACAACAGTGAGGGTGATACAACAGTGAGGGTGGTACAACAGTGAGGGTGGTACAACAGTGAGGGTGGTACAACAGTGAGGGTGGTACAACAGTGAGGGGGGTACAACAGTGAGGGAGGTACAACAGTGAGGGAGGTACAACAGTGAGGGAGGTACAACAGTGAGGGAGGTACAACAGTGAGGGTGGTACAACAGTGAGGGTGGTACAAAAGAGGGAGGTACAACAGTGAAGGTGGTATAACAATGATAGTACAACAGCGAGGGTGGTACAACAGTGAGGGAGGTACAACAGTGAGGGTGGCACAACAGAGGGTGGTACAACAGTGAGGGGTAGAACACAGTGAGGGAGGTACAACAGTGAGGGTGGTACAACAGTTAGGGAGGAACAACGGTGAGGGATGGTACAACAGTGAAGGGTGGTACAACAGTGAGAGAGGTACAACAGTGAGTGTGGTACAACAGTGAGGGATGTACAACAGTGAGGTTGATACAACAGTGAGGGAGGTACAACAGTGAGGGTGATACAACAGTGAGAGGTACAACAGTGAGGGAGGTACAACAGTGAGGGGTGGTACAACAGTGAGGGGTGGTACAACAGTGAGGGATGGTACAATAGTGAGGGGTGGTACAACAGCGAGGGAGAACAGTGGTACAACAGTAAGGGAGGTACAACAGTGAGAGAGGTACAACAGGGAGGGAGGTACAACAGTGAGGGGTGGTACAACAGTGAGGGGTGGTACAACAGTGAGGGGTGGTACAACAGCGAGGGGGAACAGTGGTACAACAGTGAGGGAGGTACAACAGTGAGGAAGGTACAACAATGTGGAAGGTACAACAATGAGGATGATACAACAGTGAGGGAGGTACAACAGTGAGGGAGGTACAACGGTGAGGGAGGTACAACAGTGAGGGTGATGCAACAACGAGGGAGGTACAACAGTGATGGTGATACAACAATGAGGGTGATACATCAGTGAGGGTGATACAACAGTGAGGGTGATACAACAGTGATGGAGGTACAACAGTGAGGGGTGGTACAACGGTGATGGAGGTACAACAGTGAGGGTGACACAACGGTGAGGGAGGTACAACGGTGAAGGCGATACAACAGTGAGGGAGGTACAACAGTGAGCGAGGTACAACACTGAGGGTGATACAACAGTGGGGGAGGTACAACAGTGAGGATGATACAACAGTGAGGGTGATACAACAGTGAGGGAGGTACACAGTGAGGGTAATACAACAGTGAGGGTGATACAACAGTGAGGGAGGTACAACAGTGAGGGTGATACAACAGTGAGGGTGATACAACAGTGAGGGTGATACAACAGTGAGGGAGGTACAACAGTGAGGGTGATACAACAGTGAGGGAGGTACAACAGTGAGGGTGATACAACAGTGAGGGAGGTACAACAGTGAGGGTGATACAACAGTGAGGGAGGTACAACAGTGAGGGTGATACAACAGTGAGGGAGGTACAACAGTGAGGGTGATACAACAGTGAGGGAGGTACAACAGTGAGGGTGATACAACAGTGAGGGAGGTACAACAGTGAGGGTGATACAACAGTGAGGGAGGTACAACAGTGAGGGTGACACAACAGTGAGGTACAACAGTGAGGGTGATACAACAGTGAGGGAGGTACAACAGTGAGGGTGATACAACAGTGAGGGTGATACAACAGTGAGGGAGGTACAACAGTGAGGGTGATACAACAGTGAGGTACAACAGTGAGGGTGATACAACAGTGAGGGAGGTACAACAGTGAGGGAGATACAACAGTGAGGGTGATACAACAGTGAGGGAGGTACAACAGTGAGGGTGATACAACAGTGAGGGAGGTACAACAGTGAGGGAGATACAACAGTGAGGGTGATACAACAGTGAGGGAGGTACAACAGTGAGGGTGATACAACAGTGAGGGAGGTACAACAGTGAGGGAGATACAACAGTGAGGGTGATACAACAGTGAGGGTGATACAACAGTGAGGGTGATACAACAGTGAGGGAGGTACAACAGTGAGGGAGGTACAACAGTGAGGGTGATACAACAGTGAGGGTGATACAACAGTGAGGGAGATACAACAGTGAGGGTGATACAACAGTGAGGGAGGTACAACAGTGAGGGTGATACAACAGTGAGGGAGGTACAACAGTGAGGGAGATACAACAGTGAGGGTGATACAACAGTGAGGGTGATACAACAGTGAGGGTGATACAACAGTGAGGGAGGTACAACAGTGAGGGAGGTACAACAGTGAGGGTGATACAACAGTGAGGGTGATACAACAGTGAGGGAGATACAACAGTGAGGGTGATACAACAGTGAGGGAGGTACAACAGTGAGGGTGATACAACAGTGAGGGTGATACAACAGTGAGGGAGGTACAACAGTGAGGGTGATACAACAGTGAGGGAGGTACAACAGTGAGGGTGGCAGGGAAGGTGTCCTTGCTGTGAGAGCTTGGGGCGACCACCGCTCACAAGGCCACCAGCACGCTCACCTCACTCCCTCACTCACTCCCTCACTCACATATATACATGAATACACAAAACAGGCCAAGTGTCTACTGACATGTGCCTTTGATAAATAATAACTAACACACACGTACATACATACATACATTTGCTGGAGATTTATGACTGTCAGACATAATTGTATCAATAAAAACAGTGCTGGGTGGACTGCATCTTCTTGGACTGTATTAAAGAACCACCTTTGATATACCTTTGAAGAGTTTCGAGAGTTTCTCTACTCCCTGAGCCCGGCCATGGGCCAGGCTCGTTCGGAGATTATTCCATTAACTGGAGTAACAGGCAGGGTTAAAATCAAGAATGCTAAAGTGAGTCAAGGAGTACCTGAGTGACGGTAGGCAGGGTAACACTAGGGGGATGATACACCAGAAGCTGAGAGTAACACTAGGGGGATGAGACAGAAGCTGAGAGTAACACAAGGGGGATGATACACCAGAAGCTGAGAGTAACACTAGGGGGATGAGACACCAGAAGCTGAGAGTAACACTAGGGGGATGATACACCAGAAGCTGAGAGTAACACTAGGGGGATGAGACACCAGAAGCTGAGAGTAACACTAGGGGGATGAGACACCAGAAGCTGAGAGTAACACTAGGGGGATGATACACCAGAGGCTGAGAGTAACACTAGGGGGATGAGACACCAGAAGCTGAGAGTAACACTAGGGGGATGAGACACCAGAATCTGAGAGTAACACTAGGGGGATGAGACACCAGAAGCTGAGAGTAACACTAGGTGGATGAGACACCAGAATCTGAGTAACACTAGGGAGATGAGACACCAGAATCTGAGAGTAACACTAGGGGGATGAGACACCAGAATCTGAGAGTAACACTAGGGGGATGAGACACCAGAATCTGAGAGTAACACTAGGGGGATGAGACACCAGAATCTGAGAGTAACACTAGGGGGATGAGACACCAGAAGCTGAGAGTAACACTAGGGGGATGAGACACCAGAAGCTGAGAGTAACACTAGGGGGATGAGACACCAGAAGCTGAGAGTAACACTAGGGGGATGAGACACCAGAAGCTGAGAGTAACACTAGGGGATGATACACCAGAAGCTGAGAGTAACACTAGGGGATGATACACCAGAAGCTAAGAGTAACACTAGGATGAGTACACCAGAAGCTGAGAGTAACACTAGGGATGGTACACCAGAAGCTAGAGTAACACTAGGGGATGAGACAACAGAAGCTAGAGTAACACTAGGGATGATCACCAGAAGCTAGAGTAACACTGGGATGAACACCAGAAGCTGAGAGTAACACTAGGGATGATACACCAGAAGCTAGAGTAACACTAGGGATGAGACACCAGAAGCTAAGAGTAACACTAGGGATGAGACACCAGAAGCTAGAGTAACACTAGGGGATGAGACACCAGAAGCTGAGAGTAACACTAGGGGATGAGACACCAGAAGCTGAGAGTAACACTAGGGGATGAGACACCAGAAGCTGAGAGTAACACTAGGGGATGAGACACCAGAAGCTGAGAGTAACACTAGGGGATGAGACACCAGAAGCTGAGTAACACTAGGGGATGAGACACCAGAAGCTGAGAGTAACACTAGGGGATGAGACACCAGAAGCTGAGAGTAACACTAGGGATGATACACCAGAAGCTGAGAGTAACACTAGGGTGAGACACCAGAGCTGAAGTAACACTAGGGATGAGACACCGAAGCTGAGAGTACACTAGGGATGAGACACAGAAGCTGAGAGTAACACTAGATAGACACCATGAGCTGAGAGTAACACTAGGGATGAGACACCAGAAGCTGAGAGTAACACTAGGGTGATGAGACCACCTAGTGAAGTAACACTAGGGATGAGACACCAAAGCTAGAGTAACACTAGGATGAGCACAGAAGCTGAGAGTACACTAGGGGATGAGACACCAGAAGCTGGAGTAACACTAGGGATACACCAGAGCTGGAGAGTACACTGGGGATGAGACACAAGCTGAGTAACCTAGGATAGACACCGTAGCTAGAGAGTAACACTAGGAGATGAGCACCACTGAAGTAACACTAGGGCATGAGACACCGTAAACTAGAGTAAGGTTCAGTGTTAGGACCACTATTAATATACCCAGCTCCAGCGACATGTTGAGCATGTTCACCTAGCAGTAGGCAGGTACCCGGGTGTTAGCTACCTTACACCTGCTGCCCATGTTCACCTAGCAGTAGGCAGGTACCCGGGTGTTAGCCACCTTACACCTGCTGCCCCTGTTCACCTAGCAGTAGGCAGGTACCCGGGTGTTAGCTACCTTACACCTGCTGCCCATGTTCACCTAGCAGTAGGCAGGTACCCGGGTGTTAGCTACCTTACACCTGCTGCCCCTGTTCACCTAGCAGTAGGCAGGTACCCGGGTGTTAGCTACCTTACACCTGCTGCCCCTGTTCACCTAGCAGTAGGCAGGTACCCGGGTGTTAGCTACCTTACACATGCTGGCACTGTTCACCTAGCAGTAGGCAGGTACCCGGGTGTTAGCCACCTTACACATGCTGGCACTGTTCACCTAGTAGTAGGCAGGTACCCGAGTGTTAGCCACCTTACACATGCTGGCACTGTTCACCTAGCAGTAGGCAGGTACCCAGGTGTTAGCCACCTTACACATGCTGGCACTGTTCACCTAGTAGTAGGCAGGTACCCGGGTGTTAGCCACCTTACACCTGCTGCCCATGTTCACCTAGCAGTAGGCAGGTACCCGGGTGTTAGCTACCTTACACCTGCTGCCCATGTTCACCTAGCAGTAGGCAGGTACCCAGGTGTTAGCCACCTTACACATGCTGGCACTGTTCACCTAGTAGTAGGCAGGTACCCGGGTGTTTGCCACCTTACACCTGCTGCCCATGTTCACCTAGCAGTAGGCAGGTACCCGGGTTTTAGCCACCTTACACCTGCTGCCCCTGTTCACCTAGCAGTAGGCAGGTACCCGGGTGTTTGCCACCTTACACCTGCTGCCCATGTTCACCTAGCAGTAGGCAGGTATCCGGGTGTTAGCCACCTTACACCTGCTGCCGCTGTTCACCTAGCAGTAGGCAGGTACCCGGGTGTTAGCTACCTTACACCTACTGCCGCTGTCCACCTAGCAGTAGGCAGGTACCCGGGTGTTAGCTACCTTACACATACTGCCGCTGTTCACCTAGCAGTAGGCAGGTACCCAGGTGTTAAGCCACCTTACACCTGCTTCCCCTGTTCGCCTAGCAGTAGGCAGGTACCCGGGTGTTAGCTACCTTACACCTGCTGCCCATGTTCACCTAGCAGTAGGCAGGTACCCGGGTGTTAGCCACCTTACACCTGCTGCCCCTGTTCACCTAGCAGTAGGCAGGTACCCAGGTGTTAGCCACCTTACACCTGCTGCCCCTGTTCACCAAGCAGTAAGCAGGTACCCGGGTGTTAGCCACCTTACACCTGATCCCCCTGTTCACCTAGCAGTAAGCAGGTACCCGGGTGTTAGCTACCTTACAACTTCTGCCCGTTCACCTAGAAGTAAATAGGTACCCGGGTGTTTGTTACCTTACACCTGCTGTCTCCTGTTCACCTAGCAGTAGGCAGGTACCCGGGTGTTAGCCACCTTACACCTGCTGCCCCTGTTCACCTAGCAGTAGGCAGGTACCCGGGTGTTAGCTACCTTACACCTGCTGCCCCTGTTCACCTAGCAGTACGCAGGTACCCAGGTGTTAGCTACCTTACACCTGCTGTCCCTGTTCACCTAGCAGTAAGTAGGTACCTGGGTGTTAGCAGACTGTTGTGGGGAGGCATCCTAGGGAACAAGATTAACCAAGTTACCAGAAATGCTCTGCATAACCAGGGGCTTTGTATAGTGCCAGTGTTAAGTCTGTATCAATTGTTTCATGTACATATAGAAATATTATTATCACTATTATTATTATTATTATTATTATTATTAAGTCCTGTGTATGACTGCTGACGATGTACAACTAATAAGAACAGGAGAGGGTAGTGATATCCTCCAGGAATAGATTATGCCGCCCAAGCGACTAGTTTATTATGCACCTCATATCTACCCTGTGCATGGTAGAGCAAGAGCATATGGATACACACAAGTCCTAGCAACTAGCCGAAGGGTTCACAGGAGTACATCTGGATTTATAAGAATATAAGGAGGAACACTGCATCAGGCCTGTTGGCCTATACTAGGCAAGTCCTACTCAAATCAATTCCACTAACAGAATATTTGCCAAACCCATTTTCAACGCTACCCAACCTGAAGTTGAAACTACCCAAGGTTTTAGTTTCAATAACTCTACTAAGCAGACTGTTCCACTCATCAACTATCCTATTTCCAAACCAATACTTTCCTATATCCTTATCTAATTTGAATCCATTATTGCGGGTTCTCTCTTGGAGAGATATCCTCAAGACCTTATTTATATCCCCTTTATTAATACCCACCTTCCACTTATACACTTCGATCATGTCTCCCTTCATTCTTCGTCTTACAAGTGAATGTAATTTAAAGGACTTCAATCTTTCTTCATACAGAAGATTTCTAATACTACGTATTAATTTTGTAATTCTTCGCTGAATGTTTTCTAACGAATTTATATCTATTCTGTAATATGGAGACCAGAAATGAGCTGCGTAATCTAGGCGAGGCCTTACTAATGATGTATAAAGCTGTAGTATAACCTTTGGACTTCTGTTGCTTACACTTCTTGATATAAATCCCAGTATTCTATTTGCCTTATTACGTACGCTTAGGCACTGCTGTCTTGGTTTAAGATTGCTGCTTACCATAACCCCCAAGTCCTTTTCACACTATGTAAGGCTAAGTTCTACATTATTTAGTTGATAAATGCTAGGGTTATGAACATTCATGAGCTTCAGAACTTTGCATTTATCTACATTGAATTGCACCTGCCACTTTTCTGACCAGGAATTGAGTTTGTCTAAATCGTCCTGAAGTTCCGTGACATATACATATGAATCAATTATCCTACCTATCTTCATGTCATCAGCGAATTTGCTCATATCACTAGTAATTCCCTCGTCAAGGTCATTTATATATATTATAAACAACAACGGGCCTAAAACTGTTCCCTGTGGAATGCCACTTGTTACAGATCTCCACCCAGATTTAACCCCATTTATACACACACTGTGCTTTCCGTTCGTGAGCCATGACTCGATCCATGACAACACTTTTCCCCAATGCCATGAGCTGCCACTTTCTTAACAGTCTCTGGTGCGGAACTCTATCAAAAGCCTTACTAAAATCCAAATAAACAATATCGAATTCTTTATCGTGATCAACAGCCTCAAAAGCTTTACTAAAGAAAGTTAGTAAATTAGATAGGCAGGAACGGCCCCTGTGAATCCATGCTGAGTATCATTAATCACATCATGCTTATCAAGATGGTTTCTTATAATATCAGCTATAATTGACTCTAATAATTTGCCTACAATTGAGGTCAGGATCATTGGCCGGTAATTTGACGGTAGTGACTTGTCCCCTGCTTTAAAAATAGGAATTACATTAGCCATCTTCCACATATCAGACACTACACCTGTTTGAAGAGATATATTAAAAATGTTAGTCAATGGTTCACAAAGTTTCATTTTACATTCCTTAAGAATCCTTGAAAAAAGCTCATCAGGGCCATGGGATTTATTTTGCTTCAATCGGTCTACTTGTTTTATAACCATATCGCTAGTGACTGTGATATATAATTTATCTTCTTCAGGCCCACTATAAAAATTAACTATTGGGATATTGTTGTTGTCCTGTGTGAAAACTGAGATAAAATAATTACTAAAAATCTAGCACATTTCATTATCCTTGTCAGTAAGATGCCCAGAGTTATTAAGGGGACCTATATTTTCTCTAACTTTTGTTCTATAAACCTGGAAAAACTTTCGGGTTAGTTTTCGAATCCCTAGCAACTTTAATTTCATAGTCCCGTTTTGCTTTCCTTATCCCCTTTTTAACCTCCCTCTTAATGTGAATATATTGATTTATAAGATGACCCTCACCTCTTTTGATGCGCCTATAAATTCCTTTCTTCTGTCCTAAAAGATATTTGAGCCTATTATTCATCCATATCGAGTCATTTCTATTCGATCTTATTTATTTATATGGAATAAACGTTCTTTAGGCAGCATTTATATTGCTTAGAATGCTGTCATACTGATAGCTCTCTTCGATACCCCAGTCCACAGATAAGTGTTCTCTAAGCCCATTGTAAATTGCTAAGCGAAAATCTGGGACCGTTACTGAGTTATCCCTACTATCATACTTCCATTCAATGTTAAAGGTAATCGATTTGTGGTCGCTTGTGCAAAGTTCCTCTGTAATTTCTAAATTATTAACAAGAGTTTCTTTGTGAATATTAAAATAGGATAAAATACCGACAGGTTGTTAGGTAAGACACATATGCAACAGTTAGGTATCTATATTTCGAAATGTTTCGCCTACACAGCAGGCTTCTTGGTCTGAAAAGTGGTAGATGAAGTTCAATGTGGACAAGTGTAAAGTCCTAGTCCTTGGGAATGAAAAAAAAAACTCGAAGTTATAAACTAGGTGAAGTAGAGCTTGATCATAGAGAATGTGAAAAAAAACTTGGGAGTCATGTAAAGCAAAAATCTAAATCCAAGTCAGCAGTGCCTAAGTGTGCGCAATAAGGCTAACAGATTACTGGGATTTATTTCAAGAAGTATAAGTAACAGAAGTCCAAAAGTTATTTTACAGCTCTATACATCACTAGTGAGACCTCATTTAGATTATGCCGCTCAGTTTTGGTCTCCTTACTACAGGATGGATATAGACTCACTAGAGAATATACAGAGAAGAATGACTAGAATAATTTACTGTATAAGGAATCTCCCGTATGAAGATAGACTTAGAGCCTTGAATCTCCACTCTCTGGAGAGACGTAGAATGAGGGGAGATATCATCAAAGTGTACAAGTGGATGATGAACATAAACAAAGGTGATATTAATCAAGTACTGAGGATATCGAACCAGGTAAGAACCAGAAATAACGGATTTAAGTGTATCAGGAGTTGTTTTTGCTGCTTGTTAAAGTATTCCTTACGCACAACTTTCCTAATATGAATGTCAGTCCTGGCTTTGTCTCTGTAAATGCCTACTCATGACTTGACCCGATCTTTATCTCCTCCTCTCCTTACCTCTTCTCCTTTCCTATATTTTCTTCTGCCTTCTGCCCAGGTGGGTTCCGTCCTACGGAGTTTTGTCCTGCTGGGATTTGGTTCGACCCTTGCGGGTCTTTACCTCTCCTGCAGTGCTCCTCTTTTCTCTTGTTCTTAGACTACCTCCATTATTACTACTACTACTTCCACCACCTCTTCGCTAAATCTCTACCCTCTCCTTTTTTTCACTACCACTACTATCTTTTTATTACCATCTCTACCAATGTTGCACTACTTTTTCTACTACCACTACTACTACTACTACTACTACTACTACTACTACTACTACTACTACTACTACTACCATTTTAATACTATTTCCTCCTCTCATCCCCGCCCCCTCTCGGATATATTCTGACTCCTTTCCCTTCATGCATCTGTGACTAGTTAATGGTCCCAGTCGGACCGAAACGTCTCATAAATATGTGCGTATTGTTCCAGTCAGGGTATTGTGACTTTTTATTTTCTAAGTGATTTAAGGAAGGGATTACTAGAGATGAGCTTCTTGGGACGGGGGAGGGGGCCTTGCAGGTATGTAATATTAAATGAACACAACTTCCATGAACATCTTAACAGACTTGAAATGTGGTCAAACAAGTGACTTCTCGAATTCAACTCGAAAAAATAAAAGGTCATGTATTTTTGGAAAATGAAAGGTCAGACCGAACACAGTACATTATGGACGGAGGGAAGCTGCAAATTTCAGGGAATGCAAAGGACCCAGGGGTTAACATAACACCTAGCATATTGCCAGAATGCCACATAAAGCGTATAACATCAGTGGCACATGCAGGCTGACCAACACTTAGAACAGCATTCAAAAACTTTAGTAACTTCAGAACCTTCTACATGACATATGTAAGGCAATCACTGAGTACGCGGCCCCAGCATGGAACCCACACCAGTCAGGCACGTAAAGAAGCTCGAAAAGGTCCAAAGGTTTCGAACCAAGCAAGTACCAGAACTTAGAAGAATGCACTACGAGAGAAAGTGAACCTGTCAATGGTATGTTACGAAGGAATTGAACCTGTCATTGGTATGTTATATATGTATATCACGACTCAGGAATGACGGTATGAGTTTAAACCAGCATGGCCAGTCAACTTGTAGACACCAAGCTGACACATACGCTGGCAGATGACATGACCTTTCTACCCAATAAACACTGTGTAGAACAACTGCGTATTTCTACAAACCCACCCACGTTTCAACCCCCAACTCACAACAAACCTTACAAAACGATAATAGAAATTGATAAAGGAAGATAGGGACAGATTTCATGAACTGAGAGGACTCGGATCAAGAGGTCACAAGTTGAAGCTGAAAACACACATGAGCCATAGGGCATAGCCATAGGGCATAGCCATTGGGCATAGCCATAGGGTCGTAAGGAAAAATTTCTTTAGTGTCAGGGTGTTTAACAAGTGGAATGACTTGGATAAGGCAGTCGTGGAGACAAATATTGGTACCTTTGAACGCTTTAGGGAGTTCTCCGGCCCTATTTCAGGTTTGTATGGTGCTTACCTGACCAACCAGGCTGTTGCTGCTGGTGGCCTGCTAGCCCACAGTCCCATCAGTCTGGTTAATCTGGTACCTGCCAGAGGTACTTGTGGAGTTCCTCTTGAAGACTTGTACACTTGTCTGGTATCTTGTGATAGTGTGTTAAACAGTCTGGGACCACGAATGTTGATACAATGTTCTCTTAGTGCGCCTCTCTTTTTTTCACTGAGTTTATTTTATATATTCTCCCACATCTCTCACTCCAGCATGTTATGACAGTGTACAGATTTGGGACTAGGGCCTCAAGTACCTTCCAGGTATACATTACCTTTGATGAGTTCAGAGAGTTGTTCTACTCCCAGAGCCCGGCCATGAGCCAGGATCGTATGATACTTGCCTGGTCAACTAGGCTGTTGCTGCTAATGGTCTACCGACCCACATATCCGTCACAGCCTAGTTGATCTGGCAATGGGTGAAGATACTTGTCCAGTTTCCTCTTGAAGACTTCTACACTTATCCCGGTAGTGTTTTTGATATCTTCTGGCAAGATGCTGAATAATCTGAGGCCATGGACTTTGATACAGTGGGTCTGGGTTTGAGGAGGACTTGCCTAGTATGGGCCAATAGGCCTGCTGCAGTGTACCTCCTTTCTTATGTTCTTATTGAGCCCAAGTGTATAAACGCAGGACACAGCGTCACGAGTAGATATGATGAGGCCCTGCAACCACAAATAGGTGAGTACATACAAATATCAAACAGACCAAGTGTCTTATCGATGAATGCCTTTGACAAAATGGTAACAAACACACATACACACACACACACACACACACACACACACGACATATACAATCACAGGTTGTCCAGTGTTCATCTTGTTTCCTTCTTAATGTTGTTACATGTTGTGTCACAGAGCTCCCACTACGTTGCACTGCTCCTAACAGCACCTCCCCACTTCTCAGCCCCCCTCCTATTCTCACCTGCCTCACCACTCCCATATATCCACCCCCCCCCTCCCCGTTACACAGTGTGCAAGTCTCAGTTTAGGATGACTTACCTGTGACTTACTTGTCACTGGCTTCCACAGTTCTTCTACCTTTGCATGACTAAACTTCCTCGTTAACTGCCTGTTCAACGAGGCTGTTGGTGTTGGTGGCCCGGTGTCCCATCTAGCCATCACAGACTGGTTGATCTTGTACTTACATGAAGTAGCCATCCAGTTTCCTCTTGAAAACTTGACACTTTTCTAGTGATATTTCTGATAATTGCTGGGAGCAGGTTGAAGAGTCTTGGACCACGCAAGTTAGCATAATGTTCTATTCCAGCTTCGAGAGAACAAGTGACTTTCATCATTGCCTCAGCATTTCTTGTCCTGAAAGTTCTAGTTATCCAGACTATCATTTTCCTTGTAGTAACAATGGTAACATTTCTGTGATCCTTGAATATGAGGTCTTGCAACACCGTCTCCCACGTGAGACTTTTACTGAATGGTTTAAGTTGTCCTTTGAATGACTGAGCGTTGGCCATTTGCCATAATTATGAATTCCCATGAATTATATATGATTTTTCATTTAGAATTTAATATTATAAAAGTTTTTTTTTTTTAATTATATAAATGATTGAAACTAACAGATGTTGGGTTGGGAATTATGGGTGTGAATATTCGGCAGCTTTGTTTCAGTGTTATCCATTTCCACCTTAGAATGAGTGAGTGTGCTCCTAGGAGTACCTCTGATAATTCTCATTCTATAACTGACAAGTTTCCAGAGTTTTTCCTGACAGTGTCTACAAGTGTTACAGCGGCTCTACAAGTGCTACAACAGCTCTACAAGTGCTACAACAGCTCTACAAGTGCTACAATAGCTCTACAAGTGCTACAACAGCTCTACAAGTGTTACAGCGGCTCTACAAGTGCTACAACAGCTCTACAAGTGTTACAGCGGCTCTACAAGTGTTACAGCGGCTCTACAAGTGTTACAGAGGCTCTACAAGTGTTACAGCGGCTCTACAAGTGCTACAACAGCTCTACAAGTGCTACAACAGCTCTACAAGTGTTACAGCGGCTCTACAAGTGTTACAACAGCTCTACAAGTGTTACAGCGGCTCTACAAGTGTTACAGAGGCTCTACATATTAAACTTCAAGTTACTGAATACTGGAACACCAGCAATCAAAGGTTAGCCTCAACTGTTTAACTTAAACTCTTAAGTTACAACGTGTCAGTTCTTACTAGTTAATAATTTCTTTATTAACTACATTAGTTTTTCTTCTCGCCGTATTGTCTAGAATTAATATTTTCCTTAAAACTTATTAAAATCAATATATTTACATGTGCCTATTTATAAATACTTTCAAGCGTGACCCCAGACTCTTCAACATCTTACCAGAAGATATCAGAAACACTTCTGGGACAAGTGTAGAAGCCTTCAAGAGGAAACTGGACAAGTATCTTCACCAGGTGCCAGATCAACCAGGCTGTGATTGATATGTGAGGCAGCAGGCCTCCAGCAACAACAGCCTGGTTGACCAGGCAAACACCAGACGAGCCTGGTCTCATCAAATACATTTCTTTACAGATACCCACTCAACAGTGCCCCTTCTGCATGATGCCCTACCCCTATTTCCCAGAGAGAGAGAGTAAATTTTGTGATTACCTCATGTCTTATTATCCGGCTTAATGAATGTAGTTTGAGTTCTTTTCTTTTCAGCAGAGACAGAAAAAAGACACCAGCAATCCTACCATCATGTAAAACAGTTTCAGGTTTCTGTTTCACAGTCACCTGGCAGGACGGTAGTACCTCCCTGGGTGGTTGCTGTCTACCAACCTACTACCTGTATACAACAACTGTTGTTCTGTAAGGCTATTACTGCAAGCGTACTCTCTAAGTGAATGTGGTTTCGCCAAATTCTCCCCTTCATTTTATGATTACTTCTGAAATTTATAATAGATGTTACACCTAGGAAGCGTACAAATAATGTAGCTCTTAGAAAACATTCTGATTTGAGTTTCAGACAGATCACCGAAAATTTGAGCCTAGGAAAGTCAACTGATAGCTCTCAGTTGATAGCTATCAGAAGGGAAGGCAACTATGAAGAATTGGTGGAAAACCTCATCAAGGCTTACAAGAACATGGGATGTAACATGTCACTTAAAATCCACTTTTCGGACTCGCATTTAGACTTTTTTCCAGCGAACTGTGAGGCAGTTAGTGACGAACATGGTGAATGGTTTCACAAAGATATTTCAACCATGGAAAAATGGTACCAGGGCAAATGGGGCACAAGAATGCTTGCAGACTATTGCTGGACATTGGCAAGAGTTGATTCTTCAGCCCACTATAAGCGTCAAGCAAAAAGACAGAGTAGGTAAGTATTAGAGTTTAAAACATACTGACACATATTGTACGTTATAATAAATAATCAAATATTACAGGTCTCGTATCTTTAAACCTATAACGAATAAGCATTTTTCAAGGTGATATTTGGATTCAGGACATGAAAATACATAATTAACTAATCTCATTTAAGAAGCATATAACTTTTCAAAAATTGTTGACTAGTGTAGTCAGACTCTGAAGAGAGCTGGTGATTATAGAGCACTGTGTCGAGGAAGATATGGAAAAAACGCAAGACAACTCACGATGATAAGGTTATCATAAGAAATAGTGTGAAGGATCCCAAGAAAACCAGCAAAGATATACAGAGATATTTGGCTTCAGCTGGCATAAATGTTGATTCTTCAGCTGTTCAATGAAGGCTCCTTGAAGTTGGCTAGACTGCCAGAAAGCGGGTAAAGAAACAATTGACGTTACGTTAGGTTGGGTTAGGTTAGGTTTGGCTACGTGAGGTTAGGTTAGGTTACATTAGGTTATGTTAGATGAGGTTAAGTTATTATGTTAGGTTAAAATAGGTTAGGTTAGGTTATAAGGTTTGCTGAGGTAAACTGCTGCGGTGGGCACTCGATCATAAGGGATGGACGACACATGAATGGAGAAAACTTATATTTTCAGATGTGGCGCATTTTGAGGTACATCAGTGGTGGTGAGACAGAGTAAAGACGAACCTCCTCGGAATGGACACATTCAACAAGCACCAAAACACCCACCTAAAGTAGATGTTTTGGGGTAGTTTTACTGCTAAAGGCCCTGGACGGCTTGTTATTGTTGAGGGAACAATAGTGACAAATACAAGGTAATCCTAGCAACTCATTTGCTTCCTATTGTGGATAGTTTCCTGATGGAGAAGGCATTTTACAGCAGGATCTTGATCCATGCCACACTTCCAGAAAAATACTGACATTCTTCCAAGACAGTGGGATAAGCGTTCTAAATTAGCCTAGAAACTCTCCTCACCTCAACTCAATTAAGAATCTATGGGCGATAACCAAACGCAGGATCGCGAAAGAGGATTGTTCAACTGTGGAGAAACTAAATGCTGAAGACTGAAACACTTAGAAAACTTACTTAACCTTATTATAACAGGCTCAATTTAATTTAGCCTAATCCAACTAAATATATTTTAGATAAGTTTACAATAATTTAATAAAAAACAAACACAATGAAGTATATATTTTTCGTTAAGTTCAGAATGATTTTTGCAAAATTACTGCATACACAAATTTTCGTTTGCCTTATTCGGCAAGAAGAGCGTTGCTATTTAAGCCAAAATCGTAAGTTTACCTATTAAGCACGACACACACACACACACACACACACACACACACACACACACACACACACACACACACACACACACACACGCACACACATACACACACGCACATATATATATATATATAGGTACCCCGGATTTCGTCAATAATTCGTTTCGGAATGCTGTTCGAGTGCTGTTACCGAACGAATTTGTTCCCATAAGGACGAATGTAAATTAGATTAGTCCGTTTCAGACCCCCAAAAATACACTTACATAATTGTTAGAGTTTTGAGCTGTACGAAATCCGGGGTACCACTATATATATATATATATATATATATATATATATATATATATATATATATCAGTCAGTATATCCAGCCACCACTAACTCACAAGAGACTTCATCATGCTGCGGTATTCCTACCATGATCGATAGTTTAGCAGGCTGCCCACTGTCACCCACCCTTCCACCACCACTACTACTACTATCCCCATTACCACCACCACCACTACTACCACAACCACCATCACTACTACTACCACCACCAACACCACCATTACCACTACTACTACTATCCCCATTACCACCACCACTACTACCACAACCACCATCACCACTACTACCACCACCACCACCATCACCACTACTATCCCCATTACCACCACCACCACTACTACCACAACCACCATCACTACTACTACCACCACCACCATTACCACTACTACTACTATCCCCATTACCACCACCACTACTACCACAACCACCATCACCACTACTACCACCACCACCACCATCACCACTACTACTACTATCCCCATTACCACCACCACCACTACTACCACAACCACCATCACTACTACTACCACCACCACCATTACCACTACTACTACTATCCCCATTACCACCACCACTACTACCACAACCACCATCACCACTACTACCACCACCATCACCACTACTACTACTATCCCCATTACCACTACCACCACCACTACTACTACCACAACCACCATCACCACTACTACCACCACCACCATTACTACCCCCACCATCACTACCACCACCACCCACCACCACTACTACCACCATCACCATCACTACCACCACCATCACCACCACTACTACCACCACCATTACCACCACTACTACCCCCACCATCACCCCCACCATCACTACCACCACTACTACCATCACTACTACCACTACCACCACCATCACTATCACCACAACCACTACTACCACTACCACCATCATCACCACCACTACTACAACCACCACCACCGTCACTACTACCGCTACCACCACCAATACCACTATCACCACTACTACTACCACCACCACTACTACAACCACTACCACCACTACCATCACCACCACCACTACTACCACCACCACCACTACCACCAACGCCACGACCCCCAACCACCACCACCATCACGTTATCTACTGTATACTACCATCCATGTATAGTACCAACTTTTATATTTGTATAAGTCAATCAACCTAAGCAAACATCGTTTTAGACTGGTTTAAAGTCAACCTGTGACATGTTTCCAGCAGTCACTGAGGTGGGTGTGTGGGTGTGTGTGTGTGTGTGTGTGTGGGTGTGTGTGTGTGTGTGTGTGTGTGTCTTCAGGTTGCTCCTTCAACTTGTATAGTTCAGTGTTTGTATCATTGCATTTATTAATGTTAGTGTATTGGTTATTAATTCTGGATGAATGACTCAAATAAACTAACCTTTGTAATGTATATAGCAGAATTTAAGCAACAAAATACTCAAGAAATCAATAGATGTTTTAAAAGGATAAACTCATAGAGGTAGTGGAATGGAAGGCAATAAGGAAGGGGACGACAAGTACAATTGGTTGAATCAAGAGCCCCTCAACGGTATCAATGAACCTTCCTCTTACAATAATGCTATTTTGAAAGGGTTGTCCACTGATATATAAGGTCACTCCCCCGTCCCTCCTATTCTGCCTTCTCCTCCTCTTCTGTCTTCTCCTCCTCTTCTGTCTTCTCCTCCTCTGCCTTTTCCTTCTCCTCTGCCTCCTCGTCCTCGTCCTCGTCCTCATAGTCAACAAGCCTGGGTGTGCCGTCCTCATTCGTCAAGAGTAAAAGATCAAGTGCCAGGTGATGACTTGCATCTTGCCACTAAGTTTATTAAGTTGGGACAAAGTTGACTAAATATGGAAGTGATCATACGCCTTAAATGAATCTTTTTTGCTTTCTGCTGAAGACAGTTCTACAGTCTTGACAATTTACTTTGTGAGTGAACACTGAAAGTCTAGTTGCAGTGAGTGTGAGTAACCATGACCTGCTGGTTCTCCTGCACTCAACCACACTCACCCTACAAGTTCTTACATCAGTAACGTTCATTGTGTGTTCACTATTTTTAAGTTTTACTGTATGTTACACAGTATCCCCATAAGTATAGAACCATAGGGTCATTGTACAGGACGCCAAAGATCTGTGTATACTGTATACCATACCTTTACCCACACCCTGGTTGATCTGTTGTTCTTCACAATTCTCCTTTGTATGGACTGATGAAGCCACTGTGTGGCGAAACGTTTCCTCAATAAAGATACCCAAGTGTTGCATATGTGTCTAATTTACCAACTCGTCGGTTCTCTGAACCATTCATTCACAACCTAGTGAAGATACTTGTCCAGTTTCCTCTTGAAGACTTGTTTCTGATATAGTCTGGTAAGATATTGAATAGTCTGGGGCCACGGTCATTGATACAGTGTTCCCTTATTGTGCCCACTGCACCCCTGCTTTTCACCGGGTTTATTTTGCACCAGACCCTCAAGTACTTTCCAAGTAGTATATATTATCATGTATCTCTCCTCCGTTCCAGTGAGTACATGTATATATTTTGAGACTAAGACAATCCCAGTAATTTAAAAGCTTTAGTGACTATGGGGAGCCATATATGATCTGTGCATCTGTTCAAGCTCTGATATCTCTCCTGCCCTGAACTAGGCCGTCAATATTGAACAATATTCTAAACGAGAGAGCACAGGCGATTTGAAAAGTGTCACCACTGGCACTATTTCCCTTGTTTTTTAAAGTTCCCATTACCCATCCTGCCATGTTCTTGGCTGTCGTGGCATTTGTCTTATTGTATTCTTTGAAAGAAATGTCAGCTGACATAATTACTCCCAGGTCTTTCACGTGTTCTTTTCGTTCTATTTGATGATCCTTTTGAATTTTGTTTCCAGCATCCCTTTCTAGTTCTACATTCTTTCCATATGCAAACAGCCAGATAAAGATACTAAAATATCCGGGAAAAAAGAATAAATGAACAATTGTTATGGATTCCATCACACAGTGGATTATTCCTTCATGATAAAGTTGATAAGTTAGCCAAGAAAACAGTTACCCTGAAGGAAAAATGTAGAATATAACTGGCGTGTCTGTGTGTAGCATTAGGAACAATATTAGGAGAGAAGTGAATAATGAAACTGAATGTTACAAGAATGTAGTTAGAAGTCAAAGTAGATCTATAACTCACTATATCATAACCGTAGATAATGTGAGAAATCACGAAGGCGCTTGGAAGTTCACAATTTTTTCACAGTGGTTGTTCTGCAGACTGTGATATCACCTGTTTACTGTGATCTTATTGTATAAGTACGTTTATGGAGCAACTTGCAGTGTAAACAGACTGACTGACGCAACTAGGTTACAAGAACTTACAGCAGTCTGGCTTACACACAGATGATGATCAAACCAAATGCAATGTGGCCAGTCCTATGGTCACTATCTTGAACACTATGTGCTTAAGTCCACTTATTGTGGAATATAGAGATAATAACCTATATGACATGTCAAGATATTAATGAAAATAAAATACGAGCCATATTAAGTAAATTTCCTAAATCTGCTTGTAACAGATAAGTGAACTGTAGATATAAATCCAGATGTACTCCTACAAACCCTTTTGAGGTCTAGTCGCAAGGCCTTTCCTGAATTCCTATGTCCTTGCGCTACCCTCCACAAAATGGATATGTGGTGCACAATAAACTAGCCACTACAGTCCATAGGATGGATATGTGGTGCACAATAAACTAGCCACAACAGTCCATAGGATGGATATGTGGTGCACAATAAACTAGCCACAACAGTCCATAGGATGGATATGTGGTGCACAATAAACTAGCCACAACAGTCCATAGGATGGATATGTGGTGCACAATAAACTAGCCACTACAGTCCATAGGATGGATATGTGGTGCACAATAAACTAGCCACTACAGTTCATAGGATGGATATGTGGTGCACAATAAACTAGCCACTACAGTTCATAGGATGGATATGTGGTGCACAATAAACTAGCCACAACAGTCCATAGGATGGATATGTGGTGCACAATAAACTAGCCACTACAGTTCATAGGATGGATATGTGGTGCACAATAAACTAGCCACAACAGTCCATAGGATGGATATGTGGTGCACAATAAACTAGCCACTACAGTCCATAGGATGGATATGTGGTGCACAATAAACTAGCCACTACAGTCCATAGGATGGATATGTGGTGCACAATAAACTAGCCACTACAGTCCATAGGATGGATATGTGGTGCACAATAAACTAGCCACAACAGTCCATAGGATGGATATGTGGTGCACAATAAACTAGCCACAACAGTCCATAGGATGGATATGTGGTGCACAATAAACTAGCCACAACAGTCCATAGGATGGATATGTGGTGCACAATAAACTAGCCACTACAGTCCATAGGATGGATATGTGGTGCACAATAAACTAGCCACTACAGTCCATAGGATGGATATGTGGTGCACAATAAACTAGCCACAACAGTCCATAGGATGGATATGTGGTGCACAATAAACTAGCCACAACAGTCCATAGGATGGATATGTGGTGCACAATAAACTAGCCACAACAGTCCATAGGATGGATATGTGGTGCACAATAAACTAGCCACTTCGGCGGCAAAATCTTTATCTAAATGTTTTTAATTAGGCTGATGATGACCAGGTCTGGCCTTCCCCCTCACCCTTGTCCAGCATCACACCTCGTAGATGATGACCAGGTCATCCACCTGCATCATCATCATCGTGATGGTGTGTCTGGTTCACCTCATCGTTTATCATAGTCTTCAAGTACATTTCCATAAACTCAGTTGAAATTCTTGTTGTTAAAGTTAAATATTTGAAATATACCCTCAGAGTGAGCGTGTTTAGTTGATTAAGACCAGTGAGTATGTGTGTGTGAACGTCTGTTATGCTGTGGTCTGAGTATACTGTCTCCTACACTATTGTGATTCGAATAAAAACTTAAAATTCAGAGTATTCTCTAGTCCGGTCAGTTCCGTTACTGGATGGCAAAAGGCGAATTTGTAAATTTGTAGCAAAGTGTCGTTCACATGCGTGAAACTGTGCATCCCGGCTGCTTCCTGGGCTTCTCTGCAACATTCTATTTATAATATTCTTCCATTTTTGGTGTTTTAATTTGAAGTCGCCAAGCAATAGAATATTTGGGGCCGGGTTTGACAGGTTTTTAAGTCAGGACTCTGTTTTCAACAGTAGAAAGTTGTATCTGTGGTTTATATAAAACTACAATAACCAGGTAGACTCCAGGTAGGGTGTAAGGAAGACGAATGGGTGGGGTGACCAAGCAAAGGGAACGTGTGGGTGGGGTGACCAAGCAAAGGGAACGTGTGGGTGGTGGTGTACCAAAGGGAACGTGTGGGTGGGGGTGACCAAGCAAAGGGAACGTGTGGGTGGGGGTGACCAAGCAAAGGGAACGTGTGGGTGGGGGTGACCAAGCAAAGGGAACGTATGGGTGGGGGTGACCAAGCAAAGGGAACGTGTGGGTGGGGGTGACCAAGCAAAGGGAACGTGGGGGATGTCACATGAAGACTATTCCGGTGTCTTGGCCTGATCAAGCAGGTTATTGGTGGCAGCCACACAGTCCAAAATATGTACCACTTGAAGAATTTATAAAGTCCCTTCTTCAAGATACGAGGGTGAGGGTGGAAGCAGGACACCTGGGTGAGGGTGGAAGCAGGACACCTGGGTGAGGGTGGAAGCAGGACACCTGGGTGAGAATGAAAGCAGGACACCTGGGTGAGGGTGGGAGCAGGACACCTGGGTGAGGGTGGAAGCAGGACACCTGGGTGAGGGTGGAAGCAGGACACCTGGGTGAGGGTGGGAGTAGGACACCTGGGTAAGGTAGCAGGACACCTGGGTGAGGGTGAGAGCAGGACACCTGGGTGAGGGTGAGAGCAGGACACCTGGGTGAGGGTGGGAGCAGGACACCTGGGTGAGGGTGGAAGCAGGACACCTGGGTGAGGGTGGAAGCAGGACACCTGGGTGAGGGTGGGAGCAGGACACCTGGGTAAGGTAGCAGGACACCTGGGTGAGGGTGAGAGCAGGACACCTGGGTGAGGGTGAGGCAGGACACCTGGGTAAGGGTGGGAGCAGGACACCTGGGTGAAGGTGGAAGCAGGACACCTGGGTGAGGGTGGAAGCAGGACACCTGGGTGAGGGTGGGAGCAGGACACCTGGGTAAGGTAGCAGGACACCTGGGTGAGGGTGAGAGCAGGACACCTGGGTGAGGGTGAGAGCAGGACACCTGGGTGAGGGTGGGAGCAGGACACCTGGGTGAGGGTGGAAGCAGGACACCTGGGTGAGGGTGGAAGCAGGACACCTGGGTGAGAATGAAAGCAGGACACCTGGGTGAGGGTGGAAGCAGGACACCTGGGTGAGAATGAAAGCAGGACACCTGGGTGAGGGTGGGAGCAGGACACCTGGGTGAGGGTGAGAGCAGGACACCTGGGTGAGGGTGGGAGCAGGACACCTGGGTGAGGGTGGAAGCAGGACACCTGGGTGAGGGTGGAAGCAGGACACCTGGGTGAGGGTGGGAGCAGGACACCTGGGTAAGGTAGCAGGACACCTGGGTGAGGGTGGGAGCAGGACACCTGGGTGAGGTAGCAGGACACCTGGGAGAGGGAGGGTGGGTGAGAGGCTGGCAAGGACATACCTGGTTGACAGTCTGCTGCAGGATGGCGCACTTGTCCGGCTTGACAGAGAGCGCGCTCATGTCAGAGGCGATGCTGGCTTGGATTAACTCTGCCAGCTCCTCGATGTATGTGTTCTCCTGCTCTCGACGACGCTTCTCATTAAGGCACTTGTTGCTGCAACACCAGAGAACACCAACGTTAACACCATCGCAACACACTCATACACGGGGAGGGTGGCACAGAGAGACAACTAGAAAAGACACAGTAAGGTAAAAGATAATGAAGTAACAGGTGTTGCCATTTATTATAGGGTAAGAAAGAGTAACCCTTTCTTATACATAATGTTCTCTCCTTAAGCCACTGGTTCTCTCCTGGCTTGAATACTGCTGTACACTAACAGCGGCTTTCATTGTCATGGATGCCCTCAACATTTTCATCCGCATTGCACAGATTCTTGCTATGGGAGGTGGAAGAAAAAAGTAAATCTCTTAATTTGGCTTTTAAATAACTTATTGCTACACTGTAATATGCTTCTTTAGAATATTTTAATTTCAGCCATATGTATTTACATTAGACTTACCAAATGAACATGTATGAGAACTTTTATAAAAAATTACCCAGTTGTTTATTTCTGGTGATGTTTTTTTGGTAGATTTATTTAGTTTCTAGTATTCACTTTTCAATTCTAGTACCATTTGTAAACTTCCCGTATGCTTATCATATTGTAAACATTACATTGTTTTGTAAATGTTGATTGAAATTTTAAATTACTTTCACATAATCCTGGTTCTGGTTGTTTAACAAAATTGTACTTCATTTACCAAATCCATATAATCCTAGCTGAGTACTAGTGGATTATGATTGACAGGTAGATAAAACATGTTGAAGAGTATATGAGAGACCCAAGTATATGACTTGGGTCTCATATAGCAGTGGACAGAATTTCATATTTTCATCCATGCACTTTTAGGCCTCACTTTGTGGTCATTTTAATTAGTGCACTTATTTAGTTGGAAAAAAGATAATTGCATTAAAGATAAAATCTCTTTGAGGCCTGGTCTCAGACCGAGCCACGGGGGCGTTGACCCCCGAAACCCTCTCCAGGTAAACTCTCCAGGTAAACGTACAGATGATTTTCACTGCACCCAAAGTTTATTCAAGCACCTTAATTACTGGGAATGAAGGCGAGAAATGTACATTATAATTTACAAATGGTCAATCCTTGATTGACTGCTTACAAATCTGCACATAGAAATCACTCCCTACGAAACCATAAGACTCAGCAGACAGTGCAACACCTCCAATGAAAAGTGGGGGTGCCATGAATACACTATGAAAACGCAATAAGTGTCAGGGGGGGGGGGCCCAAGACGGCTCAACAGCCGCATGACGCTCTAACCCACAGGACCCCCAAAATCCTACAAGAATCATGCACCCAGAAGAGCTAGGTGTTTTACCGTGATCCGAGAACATACGGTGGTGTGGGTGCCTATGAGCTAATTTCATTCTACTTCCCGTTTGGTGTACTAGCCTCAACAAGCAGTATATTATATTATTGTAACCACGAACAAGCGTTACTGATCAATAACAACACTGCGACTAGCCAATTGCTTGTTGAGGCTAATACACCAAACAGGAGTAGAATGAAATTACTCAGAGGCACCCACACCACCTATGTTCTCGGATTACGTATGGCGTCCCGACATATACAATATATATATATATATATATATATATATATATATATATATATATATATATATATATATATATATATATATATATATATATATATTAATAATATCAAAAGGCTTTGGAGAATTTATGGAGTTAAGAATCGGAGGTCAAGAGTTATATTATGTGAGTCACCAGAGTTAGGTATATGAATGTTTGTGTGTAGGTCTTGTTAAAGAAGTTAGAGTTATGCTCACTGATGAGTTTCTAACATGATGCCGCCATTAACGAGTCCACTAGTTTGATAAACAACCACAACCATCCAACAGTGATCCATGTGACACAGGTAACCAATATAAATTACTTTACAAAACAAGACAGAGACTACATACACACTCTAAATGTCATTGTTTGATAAGTACGTACATGTGTGTGTGTGTGTGTGTGTGTGTGTGTGTGTGTGTGTGTATGTGTGTGTGTGTGTCTGTGTACTCACCTAGTTGTGGTTGCAAGGGTCGAGTCATAGCTCCTGGCCCCCGCCTCTTCACTGGCCGCTACTGGGTCACGCTCCCTGCTCATGTGTGTGTTTGTGTGTGTGTGTGCGTACGTGCGTGCGCGTGTGGCCATGCTGCTATCAGACTCATGATTAGATAATTAACATGGACGTTATAACACAATCTACGTCACGTATCAGCCAGCAGATAACCTCTCCCTCCCCTTCCCCTCCTCCCCTTCCCCTTCTCACTTCTTCTGGTATCATAATATACCTGTGACAGATCTCTAGGGTTATTCTACAATACCAGTCTTCCCCTCTGCCCAAACTTCCTTCTTAAGCACCTGTTCAACCAAACTGTAGCTGGCAGCGGCCCGCTGGCCCACATAGTCATCGGTGTCATTCATCTGAAGGTTACTTCAAGACAATTCCCAGGGTCACCGCCTCCACGGTTTGATCCCAGCCAGGCTAGGACTCCTGGTGAATAAACTGATCACGAACTAATCTAAGGAACTTAACAAGTTCCCTATGAAAGTTAGCTACGAATTTGTTGACAATTCCCCTTATTTATGAATTTTGGTCCCTTTACACTTAATGAGTTTTCTCTTGGTGCATTCATGGCGCCCCTGCTTTTCAATGGCGGTATTTTGCACCGTCTGCCAAGCCTCTTGCTTTCGTAAGAAGTGATTTCACTGTGCGAATTTGTAATTTCTTCAAAAATTTCCAAGTGTAAACAATGATTCATCTTTCTGTCCAATGTTCCAAGAAGTACAGTACAAGAGACCTCAGTCTTCCCAGTAAGTTATGTACTTAACAGAGTTTATACAAACATGAAGGTTCTCTGAACATTCTCCAGCTCTGCCATTTTGCCTGCCTCGAAAGAGGCTGTTAGTGCACAGCAATATACCAGCCTAAAGAGAACAATTGACTTACAGAGCATCAGCATTGTCTTGGCATCTCTTAGTTTTGAAGGTTATAGTAATCCAACCTATCGTATTCCGGGTCTTTGACCCGGTGGAAAACTTGGTCAACATAAGCTTGGGGGGTTTACAAGGTCCTCAGTGAATGACACTCATCTACAGTAGCATCGTCCGCGCAGGATGATACAGTGTTATGATTAATGTTTCTCTCCATGTCAGATATAATGAATGAAAAAGTTAACTTGAGTAAGTACTGTGCCGTGGGTAAACAAAACTTTTCACTGTGGCTCTCTTTAGCTTCACTGCTACTATTTGAGTTCTATTTGTTAGGAAGTTAAATATCCATCTGCCCACTCTTCCAGTTATTCCTTATGTATACAATTTGTGTGCTATTGCACTATGGTTGCACTTGTTGAAGGCTTTTGTTAAGTCTGTGTACACTACATCAGCATTCTGCTTGTTCTAGTACATCCAAGACTGTGGTGATGCTCCAGTATCTTTGATATACCTTTGATGTAACTCTGAAGGGTTTCAAGCGCTTTTCTTCTGTCACAGCCCGGTCCTGGGCCAGGCTTGTCTGGTAAATGTAGGAGGCAGGAGCGACCTGCTCAAAGCCTATGTTGCCCTGCGCTGTGCAGTTGAGAATATCTGATTAGCAATCTTGCTTCCTAAAGCTGTTTCAAACATTTGGGGCTCATTTCTCTCGTTTTAAAGGTTCTCATTATTCATCATGTCATACTGCTGGTCTTAGTGCGTTTTCTATCTACTCTTTCACAAATTATGTTTTTTAATATACTTTGCTGCCCAGGTAATCTCTAATGTGGGTTTCTGCAACCGCTCCAAAAACTCCATTTGTCAGAAAACAATTGTGAAGTAGAAAATAGAGATGATGAGGTGAATAAGTATTAGATTAATAAATATTTATATAAACAGTGTTTATTATAAGTGTGTATTAATGTAAGCACGAAGATAAAAGAGAGTGAAGGAGTGGGTGACACGAGAGGGAGGAGAGTGTGAAGGAGTGGGTAACAAGAGAGGGTGATAAAGAGTAGGAGAGAGGAGCGAGAGAGAGCAAGAGAAAGAAGGCAGGAAATGAGAGATAAAGAAGAGGATAGACTGGAGGAGGGAATGGTAGTGAGAGCAGCAGCGTCAACACAGTAGACAAGTCAGCGACATTGAAGTACAAGACAACCTCATTCTCCAACACAACACAATAATACCACAAGACGGGCAGCCATGAGTAGCGTCACTCGGGCACTACCTCCCTCAAGGGGTCTATCAGCCACCATATATACCTCCACTAACTGGTGTTTGCAACCTTGTCACAATACACACGAACAGGATAAACCGAGGCTATACTAGTGATCAGTTGAGAGTTGCAATGTTGAAGCCTAGCAATGCCGAGTCAGGTCAACCAGGTTGTTGGTGCCAGCTGTGGGTTTCTGGCGCCAACTGTGAGTTGCTGGTGCCAGCTGTGGATTGTTGGTGCCAGCTGTGGGTTGCTGGTGCCAGCTGTGGGTTATTGGCGCCAGCTGTGGGTTGTCTCAACTGTTGTTCAACACATTTTTATATATTCTGACACCACATTACTCATCAACACTGACCATTACATGAGAAACATTACTGACCATTACATGAGAAACATTACTAACCATTACATGAGAAACATTACTGACCATTACATGAGAAACATTACTGACCATTACATGAGAAACATTACTAACCATTAAATGAGAAACATTACTGACCATTACATGAGAAACATTACTGACCATTACATGAGAAACATTACTGACCATTACATGAGAAACATTACTAACCATTACATGAGAAACATTACTGACCATTACATGAGAAACATTACTAACCATTACATGAAAAACATTACTGACCATTACATGAGAAAAATTACTAACCATTACATGAGAAACATTACTGACCATTACATGAGAAACATTACTAACCATTACATGAGAAACATTACTGACCATTACATGAGAAACATTACTGACCATTACATGAGAAACATTACTAACCATTACATGAGAAACATTACTGACCATTACATGAGAAACATTACTGACCATTACATGAGAAACATTACTGACCATTACATGAGAAACATTACTGACCATTACATGAGAAACATTACTGACCATTACATGAGAAACATTACTAACCATTACATGAGAAACATTACTAACCATTACATGAGAAACATTACTGACCATTACATGAGAAACATTACTGACCATTACATGAGAAACATTACTAACCATTACATGATAAATATTACTAACCATTACATGAGAAACATTACTGACCATTACATGAGAAATATTACTAACCATTACATGAGAAACATTACTGACCATTACATGAGAAACATTACTGACCATTACATGAGAAACATTACTGACCATTACATGAGAAATATTACTAACCATTACATGAGAAACATTACTGACCATTACATGAGAAACACTAACCATTACATGAGAAACATTACTAACCATTACATGAGAAACATTACTGACCATTACATGAGAAAAACAAAACTCATCACTACTGACCATTACATGACGACCTAACATGTGAAAGAGAGAGAGAGAGAGAGAGAGAGAGAGAGAGAGAGAGAGAGAGAGAGAGAGAGTGAGTGAGTTTACCTAGGCACTGACCTGGTTCTATAAAACTTTGAGTTAACTGACATCATCTGAGTAGCAGTGTACCTAGTGTTGAGTGTACGTAGTGTTCAGTGTACATAGTGTTGAGTGTACCTAGTGTTGAGTGTACCTAGTGTTGAGTGTACCTAGTGTTGAGTGTACCTAGTGTTGAGTGTACCTAGTGTTGAGTGTACCTAGTGTTGAGTGTACCTAGTGTTGAATGTACCTAGTGTTGAGTGTACCTAGTGTTGAGTGTACCTAGTGTTGAATGTACCTAGTGTTGAGTGTAACTAGTGTTGAGTGTACATAGTGTTGAATGTACCTAGTGTTGAGTGTACCTAGTGTTGAATGTACCTAGTGTTGAGTGTACCTAGTGTTGAGTGTACCTAGTGTTGAGTGTACCTAGTGTTGAGTGTACCTAGTGTTGAGTGTACCTAGTGTTGAGTGTACCTAGTGTTGAGTGTACCTAGTGTTGAGTACGTAGTGTTGAGGTGGTAAGTGTACCTAGACTGTACTGTATTGTGGTGCAGGTGTTGAATCCTAACATGTGTTAGTGATGAAGATGCTGCACCTCCACCTTGTCCTTGGTGTCTCACGAGTTTAACACTATCTCCAGGTCCTTAACACAACGTGGCCTCATGCTCTTAAGTTACCGTCTTATCTATCTGGAGTTCACCTGGGTGTTGCGGGGGTCAACGCCCCCCGCGGCCCGGTCAAAACAAGTCAAATATTCCAGATATGAGACATAATGAACATCCTTACAACTAAGGATGGGACGGTACCAATTTTTTTGCCGATACCGATACCGTACCGGTACCATCAAAGTTAGCCGATACCACCGATAGCGATAGTTTGGCGGCACTCCCCAACTTACAACACGCACACTGCAGGAGAGTATGCAAAGTGTGTTTCTTGTAGACTGCTGCAGCCATGGTGTTGTGCCTTTTATTCTATTAGTCTACCTTCAATATTTTCTTATAAGAATCAATTTAGTCAAGTCAGGTTTGGTAGGTGAAATGCTCGCACTAACCTCAACTAACGTTAATGTCCTAAGCTTGTCTACACCTCAGAGTATTTTGTATGTCGTGATCATGTCGTTTTATTCTATATTTCCCCAGAGGCTTCAGGTTGTTTACAGTTTTTTTCAAAGCTTTAGATTTTCATGTTGAAAAAAAGGAGGTGATTATGAAGCTATTTTCTCTGGTTTATTTGTTTTGACAGATGTGAGCTACAGGCAGGTGTTGTTGACGTGTATCTACTAACACAGTTGTTGCTAGGTCCAGGCAGGTGTTGTTGACATGTATCTACTAACACAGTTGCTGCTAGGTCCAGGCAGGTGTTGTAGACATGTATCTACTAACACAGTTGTTGCTAGGTCCAGGCAGGTGTTGTTGACATGTATCTACTAACACAGTTGCTGCTAGGTCCTGGCAGGTGTTGTAGACGTGTATGTACTAACACAGTTGCTGCTAGGTCCTGGCAGGTGTTGTAGACGTGTATCTACTAACACAATTGTTGCTAGGTCCAGGCAGGTGTTGTTGACATGTATCTACTAACACAGTTGTTGCTAGGTCCTGGCAGGTGTTGTAGACGTGTATGTACTAACACAGTTGCTGCTAGGTCCTGGCAGGTGTTGTAGACGTGTATGTACTAACACAGTTGTTGCTAGGTCCTGGCAGGTGTTGTTGACGTGTATCTACTAACACAATTGTTGCTAGGTCCTGGCAGGTGTTGTTGACATGTATCTACTAACACAATTGTTGCTAGGTCCTGGCAGGTGTTGCAGACATGTATCTACTAACACAGTTGTTGCTAGGTCCAGGCTGGTGTTGCAGACATGTATCTACTAACACAGTTGTTGCTAGGTCCAGGCTGGTGTTGTTGACATGTATCTACTAACACAGTTGTTGCTAGGTCCAGGCTGGTGTTGTTGACATGTATCTACTAACACAATTGTTGCTAGGTCCTGGCAGGTGTTGTTGACATGTATCTACTAACACAGTTGTTGCTAGGTCCTGGCAGGTGTTGTTGACATGTATCTACTAACACAATTGTTGCTAGGTCCTGGCAGGTGTTGCAGACATGTATCTACTAACACAGTTGTTGCTAGGTCCAGGCTGGTGTTGCAGACATGTATCTACTAACACAGTTGTTGCTAGGTCCAGGCTGGTGTTGTTGACATGTATCTAACACAGTTGTTGCTAGGTTCAGGCTGGTGTTGTTGACATGTATCTACTAACACAGTTGTTGCTAGGTCCTGGCAGGTGTTGCAGACATGTATCTACTAACACAGTTGTTGCTAGGTCCTGGCAGGTGTTGCAGACATGTATCTACTAACACAGTTGTTGCTAGGTCCTGGCTGGTGTTGTAGACATGTATCTACTAACACAGTTGTTGCTAGGTCCAGGCAGGTGTTGTAGACATGTATCTACTAACACAGTTGTTGCTATGTCCTGGCAGGTGTTGCATACATGTATCTACTAACACAGTTGTTGCTAGGTCCAGGCTGGTGTTGCAGACATGTATCTACTAACACAGT
Organism: Cherax destructor; assembly: GCA_009830355.1. Lineage (NCBI taxonomy): Eukaryota > Metazoa > Arthropoda > Malacostraca > Decapoda > Parastacidae > Cherax > Cherax destructor. The sequence goes on from WNWK01002737.1 coordinate 66,038, forward strand.
TGTTGCTAGGTCCAGGCTGGTGTTGTTGACATGTATCTAACACAGTTGTTGCTAGGTTCAGGCTGGTGTTGTTGACATGTATCTACTAACACAGTTGTTGCTAGGTCCTTGGCAGGTGTTGCAGACATGTATCTACTAACACAGTTGTTGCTAGGTCCTGGCAGGTGTTGCAGACATGTATCTACTAACACAGTTGTTGCTAGGTCCTGGCTGGTGTTGTAGACATGTATCTACTAACACAGTTGTTGCTAGGTCCAGGCAGGTGTTGTAGACATGTATCTACTAACACAGTTGTTGCTAGGTCCAGGCAGGTGTTGCAGACATGTATCTACTAACACAGTTGTTGCTAGGTCCTGGCAGGTGTTGCAGACATGTATCTACTAACACAGTTGTTGCTAGGTCCTGGCAGGTGTTGCAGACATGTATCTACTAACACAGTTGTTGCTAGGTCCTGGCTGGTGTTGTAGACATGTATCTACTAACACAGTTGTTGCTAGGTCATGGCAGGTGTTGTAGACATGTATGTACTAACACAGTTGTTGCTAGGTCCTGGCAGGTGTTGTAGACATGTATCTACTAACACAGTTGTTGCTAGGTCCTGGCTGGTGTTGTAGACGTGTATCTACTAACACAGTTGTTGCTAGGTCCAGGCAGGTGTTGTAGACATGTATCTACTAACACAGTTGTTGCTAGGTCCTGGCAGGTGTTGCAGACATGTATCTACTAACACAGTTGTTGCTAGGTCCTGGCAGGTGTTGCAGACATGTATCTACTAACACAGTTGTTGCTAGGTCCTGGCTGGTGTTGTAGACATGTATCTACTAACACAGTTGGTGCTAGGTCCTGGCAGGTGTTGTAGACATGTATCTACTAACACAGTTGTTGCTAGGTCCTGGCAGGTGTTGTAGACATGTATCTACTAACACAGTTGTTGCTAGGTCCTGGCTGGTGTTGTATACGTGTATCTACTAACACAGTTGTTGCTAGGTCCTGGCAGGTGTTGTAGACATGTATCTACTAACACAGTTGTTGCTAGGTCCTGGCAGGTGTTGTAGACATGTATCTACTAACACAATTGTTGCTAGGTCCTGGCAGGTGTTGTAGACATGTATCTACTAACACAGTTGTTGCTAGGTCCTTGCAGGTGTTGTAGACGTGTATCTACTAACACAGTTGTTGCTAGGTCCTGGCTGGTGTTGTAGACATGTATCTACTAACACAGTTGTTGCTAGGTCCTGGCAGGTGTTGTAGACATGTATCTACTAACACAGTTGTTGCTAGGTCCTGGCAGGTGTTGTAGACATGTATCTACTAACACAGTTGTTGCTAGGTCCTGGCTGGTGTTGTAGACGTGTATCTACTAACACAGTTGTTGCTAGGTCCTGGCAGGTGTTGTAGACATGTATCTACTAACACAGTTGTTGCTAGGTCCTGGCTGGTGTTGTAGACATGTATCTATTAACACAGTTGTTGCTAGGTCCTGGCAGGTGTTGCAGACATGTATCTACTAACACAGTTGTTGCTAGGTCCTGGCTGGTGTTGTAGACATGTATCTACTAACACAGTTGGTGCTAGGTCCTGGCAGGTGTTGTAGACATGTATCTACTAACACAGTTGTTGCTAGGTCCTGGCAGGTGTTGTAGACATGTATCTACTAACACAGTTGTTGCTAGGTCCTGGCTGGTGTTGTATACGTGTATCTACTAACACAGTTGTTGCTAGGTCCTGGCAGGTGTTGTAGACATGTATCTACTAACACAGTTGTTGCTAGGTCCTGGCAGGTGTTGTAGACATGTATCTACTAACACAATTGTTGCTAGGTCCTGGCAGGTGTTGTAGACATGTATCTACTAACACAGTTGTTGCTAGGTCCTTGCAGGTGTTGTAGACGTGTATCTACTAACACAGTTGTTGCTAGGTCCAGGCTGGTGTTGTAGACGTGTATCTAATAACAGTTGTTGCTAGGTCCTGGCAGGTGTTGTAGACATGTATCTACAAACACAGTTGTTGCTAGGTCCAGGCTGGTGTTGTAGACGTGTATCTACTAACACAGTTGTTGCTAGGTCCTGGCAGGTGTTGTAGACATGTATCTACTAACACAGTTGTTGCTAGGTCCTGGCAGGTGTTGTAGACGTGTATCTACTAACACAGTTGTTGCTAGGTCCTGGCAGGTGTTGTAGACGTGTATCTACTAACACAGTTGTTGCTAGGTCCAGGCTGGTGTTGTAGACGTGTATCTACTAACACAGTTGTTGCTAGGTCCTGGCAGGTGTTGTAGACATGTATCTACTAACACAGTTGTTGCTAGGTCCTGGCAGGTGTTGTAGACATGTATCTACTAACACAGTTGTTGCTAGGTCCTGGCAGGTGTTGTAGACGTATCTACTAACACAGTTGTTGCTAGGTCCTGGCAGGTGTTGTAGACATGTATCTACTAACACAGTTGTTGCTAGGTCCTGGCAGGTGTTGTAGACGTGTATCTACTAACACAGTTGTTGCTAGGTCCTGGCAGGTGTTGTAGACATGTATCTACTAACACAGTTGCTGCTAGGTCACAGCTGATGACTGTAGTGCCATACCTTACTTTTATACCTATGATATACCTTTAAAGAATTTCGAGTTTTATTTCTGCAGCCCGGTCCTGGGCCAGGCTTCTCCGGTGTTTGCCTGATCAACCAAGTTGTTATTACAATACAGGGAAGTTGTTATTGCAGCCTGCTAGCCCACATGCCCATCACAGCCCGGTTGATCTTTCACTTGCCGAAGGTACATGTACAATTTCTTCTTGTTCAGAAGAGTGTTAAACAATCTTTGACCACGGATGTTGATATAATCCTCTCTTATTGTGCCCTCGGCGTCCCTGCTTTACACTGGGTTTATTTTACATTTTCTTCCAGCATGCTGTTATGGCAGTGTGACCAGACCTTCAAATACCCTCCTCCGCTCCAGTGAACATATATGTACGAGTTTGTCATTCTCAGTAATTTAAATGTTTTATTGATGTATGCGAGCTGTAAATGATCCTTGTATGTATTCCAGCTCTGATATCTCCCCTACCCTGAATGGAGCTGTCAACACTGAACAATACGCGCGAGAGAAAAGTGATTTGAAAAGTGTCACCACTAACACTATTTCCCTTGTTTTGAAAGTTCCCATTATCCATCCTGTCATTTCCCTGGCTTTCGTGATATTTACTTTATACTTTTCTTTGAAAAAAAAAAAGGTCAACTGACATTAGTACACCCAGATCTTTCACATGTTCCTTTCATCTTATTTGGTGATGCTCTTATGTTCTGTATAGTGTCCACTTTGAATTCTTCATTATCTCCATGTGTAAGCAGTTGGAACTTGTCACTAACAAAGTAATCTCCACTGCCCACTGGAAGATTCTGTTCATATCTTCTTGCAATTTTTCCGTGTCTTCTGTATATCAAGGTGATTTTCATGCATATTTTGGTATTATCTGCAAAAATGGTGATACGAAACTGGGGCGAGTGTTATCTGTCTATTATGAATATAAACAGCAGAGGTACAAGAACAGTACCTTGTGGTACTGAGCTTTTTACCTCGCTAATGCTGGATTTTGCTTTGTTTACCACTGCTCTGTGTTATATCTGTCAGAAAGTTAAACACCCATTGGCCTTCCTTCCCGGTTATACCTATCACCCTTAATTTATGTGCAATCACTCCATCATCACATTCGTCTTGGTTTTCTTCCAATGCCTCCGTAGCTACCTACCTGGAGTCTACCTGGAGGGTATTCGGGGGATCAACGCCCCCGCGGCCCATGACCAGGCCTCCTGGTGGATCAGGGCCATTTACATCCTGTCTGACACTGCAACATCTTGGTATCTTAATACAGGGATTTCTTCGCTTGCCTATTCCTTGGGCACGACCTACTTCCACATTGGACAAATGTGACACCTCCTACAACTGCTGCACCTCTCTTGTCTACAGTATATAAGCTTCCTCTACGCTCATATGTTGTATTCTATTCAAGATTGATGGACTGACAACATCGACTCAAGATTGAGGGACTGACCACCTCATACTCCTCCTGTTCTTCACGATTCTCCTTTGTATGGACTGATGAAGCCACTGTGTGGCGAAACGTTTCCTCAATAAACATACCCAAGTGTTGCATATGTGTCTAATTTACCAACTCGTCGGTTCTCTGAACCATTCATTTACATCATAAGTGATGTTCAGTAACTTAGAGGTCTGTGCCTGGGGCATATCTCGAGTGCCAGAGAGTTCAGCCTCCCGAGGAACTGGTTGATATAAGCGGTGGTCATATTGTCTTCCCATCATATCTCGTTAAGGTCATGATTTATTTGGTCCCAATTGATGTTATTGTTGAAAATGTACTTGTTGAATTCTCCTGGTCCCCAGGCCACTGTGAACAAAGTTCTTAACCTCCATTTTGTTGTGGTTTGAGAGTGCAGTCTTCGACGCCGTTACGTCCCAGACTAGGTCACATTGTTAGTAAACATAAGGTCTGGTAAGTTCAGCAATTTGCTTACTTAAGGCGAATTTATTGTAAAGATTTAATATTTCTGTTGTGAGAGACTGTTTCTCCAAGCAACCTCCAGGGACTCTGTAATTACAATCTTTGCTACAGTCTCCCATTTTAGGTGCCTCAAATAAAGCTCACCAAGCACCAGAATATTTGGGGTTGAACTGGATAGGTTATCAAGAAAATTATTTATCTATAATAACCAGTACTTGAACTATTAGGAAGTTGTGCTCGTGGAGACAGAAATTCAAAAGATTAAATGGTCTGTATATTTCGACCTCCTGCTGTGGGTCCTCTTCAGCAGATACCCAAATGAAAGAACATGAATTTATAGGAAGGTTACACGTTTGAGAAGCTCAACCTTCCTATAAATTCATGTTCTCCTTTCATTTGTGTATCTGCTGAAGAGGACCCTAGAAGGAGGTCGAAATATACAGACCAATTAATCTTCTGAGTTTGTGTCTACATGAGGGTTATTACTGAACATTGACAAGTGTTCATTACACTTAAGTTATTCATCATAGTGATGGTCAGTAACACAGTGCAGGTGACTCAGACATGCACGCCCACCTCACCCTTCCCTTCTTGCCTGTTTTTCTCGGTCTTATCTAAATAAACTGCACCTAGGAACCCACACTTCATTATGAAAATAGTCTTTCATGCCAGTCTCCATGAAAGCTGCCAACACTGCACTATGTGGATGGTAACATTGTGTGGACAACACTCACTTTATGGATAATACTGAGGATAACAACACTGTGGATAACACTCACTGTATGAATAATACTGAGGATAACAACACTGTGGATAACACTCACTGTATGGATAATACTGAGGATAACAACACTGTGGATAACACTCACTGTATGGATAATACTGAGGATAACAACACTGTGGATAACACTCACTGTATGGATAATACTGAGGATAACAACACTGTGGATAACACTCACTGTATGGATAATACTGAGGATAACAACACTGTGGATAACACTCACTGTATGGATAATACTGAGGATAACAACACTGTGGATAACACTCACTGTATGGATAATACTGAGGATAACAACACTGTGGATAACACTCACTGTATGGATAATACTGAGGATAACAACACTGTGGATAACACTCACTGTATGGATAATACTGAGGATAACAACACTGTGGATAACACTCACTGTATGGATAATACTGAGGATAACACAAAGTCAGTGTGACTTTGTAAATGGTCCAAGTGGGACTGAAACGTCGTCATAAGTTGCTCTGTCCTATGTGTGGGTTATTTGTGTATTGTTATTGTGACTTTTTGTTATTTATGTTTGGATAACGTGATACTAACACTAAACATACCTGTATGTGTATCAAATACCCTGTACACTACACCTTCCAGTGCAATAACGGTCGTTTCCTGCAACTGCTACACTGAATCTAGTCAACGTTGCTCTCCTAAAACATATTCAAATGAGCAAGTCTGTTAATCCTCATCCAATCAACCAGGTTGTGATGGATACATGGGCCAGCGGACCGCCAGCACCAACAACCTGATTAATCAGGCAAACACCAGACACAGCCTATCGAGTTGGTTTATTGCTCCTTGCTCCATTTATTTATTCTTTTTCCACAGTAGATTAACTAAACTTTGTCCTCCATGGAATATCATATTGTTGTCAGCGGCCCACTGACAACACTGTGATGTTGTCCTAAGTGTGTGTGTGTGTGTGTGTGTGTGTGTGTGTGTGTGTGTGTGTGTGTGTGTATGTTGTTGTGTGTGTGTGTGTGTGTACTCACCTAGCTGTGGTTGCAGGGGTCGAGTCATAGCTCAAACCTGTAGGCCGATTACTCACCATACATACACACACACAATCAGTGAAGAGGCGGGGCCAGGATCTATGACTCGACCCTTGCAACCACAAATAGGTAAGTACACACACACTATATATATATATATATATATATATATATATATATATATATATATATATATATATATATATATATATATATGTCGTGCCGATTAGGTAAAACTGGTCAATTAGCAAGAACTCATCTAAAATTAAGTCCTTTCTAAAATTTTCTCTTATTCGTTTAAAGATATATTTTTTTCATTTATGTTAATGTAAGAATTTATAATTTTGTACCAAGAGAAACTTTGAAAACCTACCTAACCTTATTACAACAAGCGCAATTTAATTTAGCCTAACCCAACTAAATATATTTTAGATACGTTAACATTAATTTAATAATAAACAAACACAATGAAATATATTTTTTCATTATGTTCAGAATGATTTTGGCGAAATTATTGCATACACAAATTTTCGCTTGTCTTATATGGCAAGAAGAGCTTTGCTATTTAAGCCAAAATAGCAAGTTTTACCTAATCGGCACGACATATACATATATATATATATATATATATCTTGTAAACACGTTCAAGTGGTATTTAATCAATAACAACACTGCGACTAGCCGAGGATTCGAACCCATGTTGTTTTAGCCCTCCTCATGGTGACGCATATATGGAGAAGGAAAGAGGAGTGTTGTATATAAAGGCATCATAGTAGATATTCTGGAAGTGAAGAAACATATTAGTAGATAGTAGCCATGCAGAGGTATTACCCTTGTTTCACTAGTATGAAACACAAGTCTGTTTCACTAGTATGAAACACAAGTGTTTCATACTAGTGTTGATGATCTTTGTACTTCATGAAGATAAAAGTTGCCAGGTGTATCTTACAACTATCAACATGCACTGTTCTTCATAGTGGTTCATTGTATATTGACTATGATATTTCACTTACAATATGTGAGACTAGTCCTGAGACTAGTCCTGAGACTGGTCCTGAGACTGGTCCTGAGACTAGTCCTGAGACTAGTCCTGAGACTGGTCCTGAGACTAGTCCTGAGACTAGTCCTGAGACTAGTCCTGAGACTGGTCCCGAGACTGATCCAGAGACTAGAAGCATCATGAGGCAAACTCCAGCAGAGGAAGGTAGGCAGCATAGTGGTGGTGGTGGGTGCTGGTAGTAGTAGTAGTAGTAGTAGTGGTAGGTGGTGGCGGTAGAAGTAGTAGTAGCGTTGGTGGTGGTAGTAACATTGGTAGTGGTAGTAACAGTGGTGGGGGCAGTAACAGTGGTAGTGGTGGTAGTAATAGTGGTGGTAGTAATAGTGGTAGTGGTGGTAGTAACAGTGGTAGTGGTGGTAGTAATAGTGGTAGTGGTGGTAGTAATAGTGATAGTAAGTGATAGTGGTGGTAGTAACAGTGGTAGTGATAGTGGTGGTAGTAATAGTAGTAGTGGTGGTAGTAATAGTGGTAGCGGTGGTAACAGTGATAGTGGTGGTAGTAAGTAATAGTGGTGGTAGTAAGTAATAGTGGATGTAGTAATAGTGGTAGCGGTGGTAACAGTGATAGTGGTGGTAGTAAGTAATAGTGGTGGTAGTAATAGTGGTGGTGGTAGTAACAAACAGTGGTAGTAATAGTGGTAGTGGTGGTAGTAATAGTGATAGTGGTGGTAGTAATAGTGGTAGTGGTGGTAGTAATAGTGGTAGTGGAGGTAGTAATAATGGTAGCGGTGGTAGTAATAGTGGTAGCTGTGGTAGTAGTGGTGGTAGTAATAGTATTGGTAGTAATAGCAATAGTGGTGGTAGTAATAGAGGTAGTAGTGGTGGTAGTAATAGTGGTAGTGGTGGTAGTAATAGTGGTAGTTGTGGTAGTAACAGTGGTAGTAGTGGGAGTAATAGTGGTAGTGGTGGTAGTAATAGAGGTAGTGTTGGTAGTAACAGTGGTAGTGGTGGTAGTAATAGTGGCAGTGTTGGTAGTAATAGTGGTAGTGGTGGTAGTAACAGTGGTAGTGGTGGTAGTAATAGTGGTGGTAGTAACAGTGGTAGTGGTGGTAGTAACAGTGGTAGTGGTGGTAGTAATAGTGGCAGTGTTGGTAGTAGTAGTGATGGTGGTGGTAGTAGTGGTGGTGGTGAGGCTTACACCTGCTTCACACCTCGCACTTTAATAATAGCACAGGGGCACACCTTTCCCTATTGCCCAATTGCCATTAAGAATATTACTTTTTTAATTAGTTTAATTAATTTAAGTCTACACTACTACTTGTTGATTGTGCTGGTGATGATGACCCAGGCGGGCCGCACTATGCCCACGTCTCCTTGCGCCACTCAGCGGTGCCACCTAGAATCTAAAGCCTCGTCTCTTCAGTACTCACCTGTGTCTGCCACAGGCTGTCTTGTAATGTGTGACTTCAATGTGTAGAGTTTTGACTTGCCTGAAGACGATCTTGGGGGATCACCGCTCCCACACAAGGTGTTCCTGATGATGGCATGATCAACCTGGCAGTGCAACATATGCACCCCAGCCCGGCTGATCAGCAGCTAACATGTGAAAATTATCTAGTTCTCTCTTTAAGACAGCAATTCTTAATTCTCCTTGAACATAAAGGTAGGCTGTTGAAAAGTCTTGATTCCTTTACTCTTATTATCTATTACATTTCTTATAATAATAATAATAATAATAATAATAATAATAATAATAATAATAATAATAATAATTATCTATTAGTGTACTCTCTGCACCTCTGCTTTTCACTTGTCTTTTCCTTTTGTAGGGGTAATACTTACAGTGTGCAAATTTGGAACCAACAACACCAGAATTTTCCCAGGTGTTGCGATATATCTTTCTCGCCTACGTTCCAAGGAGTACAGTTCGAGGGACTTCAAGTGTTTCCATTGATTGAGATGCTTGACTGAATTTATTCGTGCAGTAAAGGTTCTCTGGAGGATAGAACATGTCTGGGGTGAAGAAAGGTTTGGTTGTGCAAATCACAAAAGCTTATTATGAGGATGGTGGATTCTCATAGCCCATGTTTCTGCATTGTGCTATCCATCAGCAAGCATTCTGCGGAAAGTATGTGGATATGTCTTGCTTAATCATCGCCAGTTTCGTGATTTTCTGAAGGAAACTGAGTCTGAGTTCTTTGACTTAGTTGACAGCTCAGTTGTGGGAAGGTTCTATCACAGTTTTTCAGCTCAGAAAGGAAACTGACTAATTGCTCACAGAGAAGAATCGACCAGAACCCCTTCTATCAAACGTTGATTGGCGTTGGAAATTGGCATTTTTTTGTAGACGTGACAAGTCATATGAATCAATTGAATCTGAAGTTGCAAGGTGAAACAAATTTGATTTGTGATCTATGCCCACGTGTCAAGGCATTCAGGGCAAAATTGATACTATTTGATGGACAGGTGAAAGTTTCTAACTTGGTTCATTTCCAAAGTTGTGAAGAATTTCATGAATAGAGTGAAGCAGAATTTATTTTTTCATTTGCAACAGAAATCATTGATGCCTTGCAAAAAAAAATTCCAAAACGATTTTCTGATCTTGATCGAAAAACGAATGAAAAAAAAAGCTGTTTCAAAATCCATTTAACTGCAATGTTGAAACAGTCCCAAGTCAGTTTGAAATTGAAATTATTGATCTGCAGTCAGATGACATGCTGAAAGAAAAGTATAAAGCTGGAAAATTGATCCGATTTTATAAATCTTTACACCCTGAACTGTTTTCTAAATTTGAAGCATTCTGCTTGTGGATCCATATCAGTTTTTTGGTACAACTTACGTTAGTGAACAAACATTTTAAAAAATGAAGAATGTCAAGTCCAAATATCGCACAAATTTATCTGATGAACATTTGAAGTCCATTCTAATAACCGACCCCTCAAGCTTAACACCTCAGTTCAACAATATTTTGAAAATAAAAAACGAGTTCCATCCTTCACTGTAATCTTGTGTAAGCTTTTCCCATCTACAGTTCAGTAACTGATTATACTGTCAGAACATTGGCTTATATTTAACATTTTTACTCATATATTTCTCAGTATAAGCACGGTATTGTTTCTTCATAATTGTTTAATTTCTCTTTTCTTCTGAATCATATCATGCTCATTACAAAAAAGATCCAAATAAAACTTATTCTTTAATTTAAATTTTATTAATTCATTTATATTTATTTATAACTGATTTTTTCCTTGGCCCGCAAATATGTGTAAAACATATGATGTGGTCCTTGTGGGGAAAAGTTTGGAGACCCCTGACCCAGAGTATCACCAATTGCTTGACATCTCTTAATAACGCTTCCTAGACATGTACTCTCTGGAGAGGAGAGTTATATACACAAAAAAGTATATACGTGAAGGTACTTGATGGCCTAGTCCCAAATGTTCACACATAACAATGTACTAAGGTGAGAGATATGAAAGAAAATATATAACTCATGAAAAGCAGAAGATATCAGAAACATTGATGGAACACACGTAAAAACCTTCAAAAGGAAACTCGACAAGTACCTCCACCATGTTCCAGATCAACTATTTTGTAATGGATATGGGCCAGCGGACAGCCAGCAGCAACAGCCTGGTTGACCAGGAAAATAACCAAACAAGCCTTGCCCAGGGAAGGGCTTCTGGAGTACACAAGCTCTCGAAACCCGTCAAACGCATATCAAAGGTAAAAGTATCGAGCTCATAATTTTCGTTGTGGCTGTAATAAAAGTAATGTGATCCTTCACTGTGAGATCCTCTGACATTATCACTCTTAAGTCTCTCACAGTAAACTTCCGCTCTACTGAGTGCTCTCACTTTCTTTTATACTCCCTCTCACTTTATATTACTTCATTTTTTTCCATTGCATAGTATCTGCAATTTGTCCTTGCTGAACATCATATTGTTGATTGTTGCCCACTGCAAACAAAACGATAACCTGTGTATGAATTACCGACTTTGTCTTAATTGCTATCCTGTGTAGGGATTACTGATTTTGTTGTCCTAAATGCTATCCTTTGTAAGTGTGGCATGCAGTGTGGCATGCAGTGTGGCATGCAGTGTGGCATGCAGTGTGGCATGCAGTGTGGCATGCAGTGTGGCATGCAGTGTGGCATGCAGTGTGGCATGCAGTGTGGCATGCAGTGTGGCATGCAGTGTGGCATGCAGTATGTCATGCAGTGTGGCATGCAGTGTGGCATGCAGTGTGGCATGCAGTGTGGCATGCAGTGTGGCATGCAGTGTTTCATGCAGTGTGTCATGCAGTGTGGCATGCAGTGTGGCATGCAGTGTGTCATGCAGTTTGTCATGCAGTGTGGCATGCAGTATGTCATGCAGTGTGGCATGCAGTGTGGCATGCAGTATGTCATGCAGTGTGGCATGCAGTATGTCATGCAGTATGTCATGCAGTGTGGCATGCAGTGTGGCATGCAGTGTGGCATGCAGTGTGGCATGCAGTGTGGCATGCAGTGAGTATATTACTACATTTTATTCAGCGTTCGTCACATGTCCTCTCGACCAGTGAACTAGCACTTCAGAGTTTAGCAGTTCTGGGGCACCACTATTGTGCTTACTGCCCAGTTCAGCTTACCTGGCTGAGTGACTGACTTCACAGACACTTCTGCTTTGAGTGACTGATTTGTACGATTTCAATCTGACTTCTTCTCTGTATATATTGGTAAAGAAATCTACCCTTGCCCGTTTGTCTTGCCTCTGCTCTCCCCTGCTGAGTGCTTTGTTTGTTGACTTAGTTACGACCAGGTGCTACAGGCCATTAGACTACCACATGTGTTCGTAATAGTAAGGAGTACCGACTTTGTTTTAAGTGCTATCTTATGTATGGATTACTGACTGAGTCACGAATATTCATAACTTTTAGTGATCTAGTTTCCAGTGTAGTGATGGTGTGTGTTGTGCCCAGTATGGTGATGGTGAGGAGTGACAAACGTGATGACCCTGGTGACAACCTTGGTGCTACAACACTCACCTGGTTATTTACCATGATGTGCACATTCTCTTCTACTCACCAAGATACATATACTGTAATGCTCCTTCAATCTATGTATATGCCCCCCTCTCTCTCATTCGTCCCTACACACACCTAAAAACTTTTATGCCAAACCATATACCAAATTCTATCTAACAATGACCCTAGAATCCTACATGAGAATAACGGAAATAAAGCAAGAAAGCCTAAGATTGGTAGACTATTGTTCCTAGTCTGCAAGAAAGCCTTTCACATCGTGCAATATCAGTAAACAATATACAAAACAAAAGAGCAGCGTAGGAGTACGAGGAATAAGTGTTCAAATGGATATAAAGTGTTTGACAAACATATGGCAGAGTTGATGGTGAGAGGGAATATCAGACTGAAGTGTTCCTTAATGGTCAGCTCTGCTCCAGGCACACACAAATCACCAGCCACAATAATAGGTGATGTGAAGCTAATAAGACCAGCAACAAGAGAGAACATTAGAGGCTACAAGACGACTTCAACAGGTTACACAGATTTTATCTAAATGTTACCTGAAGATAATTTCGGGGATCATCGTAAAAAAAAAAAACAGTTCAGTCCCAAATGAAGCCTCTTGGTTGGTAGCCTGAATGCAGTTCCATTTGAACACCACAACGAGACTGATGAGGAACTTGTTTCAGTAACTTATCAAGATCACGTGTAGATAGCTGGGGGTCTGTTGCTTATTCTCCTTACATACGAATGTTGAAAAGTTTTAAGTTATCTCTTAGTGCACTCGTCGTACCCCTTCAACTGTAGTTCCTAAGTATCTTGACGTAGGGTAAAGCTAGAAACAATGGCTAGTAGTTAAGCTACAGCTTCTCTACCTTGCAAGATTATGCAGTAAAGCGACCAAACCTCTTGGGTACTTTGTGGTACAGTTAAAAGACCTCTTGTGTGTGTTGAGGTACAGTTACCAGACCTCTTGCCTGTGTTGAGGTACAGTTACCAGACCTCTTGCCTGTGTTGAGGTACAGTTACCAGACCTCTTGCCTGTGTTGAGGTACAGTTACCAGACCTCTTGCCTGTGTTGAGGTACAGTTACCAGACCTCTTGCCTGTGTTGAGGTACAGTTACCAGACCTCTTGCCTGTGTTGAGGTACAGTTACCAGACGTCTTGCCTGTGTTGAGGTACAGTTACCAGACCTCTTGCCTGTGTTGAGGTACAGTTACCAGACCTCTTGCCTGTGTTGAGGTACAGTTACCAGACGTCTTGCCTGTGTTGAGTAAGTTAAGACGTCCTTGACTCTGTGTTTACAGTTACAGACCTCTTGCCTGTGTTGAGGTACAGTTGAGTCTGCTTAGTACGTCTTGCCTGTGTTGAGGTTACAGCTTACCAGACCTCTTGCCTGTGTTGAGGTACAGTTACCAGACTCTTGCCTGTGTTGAGGTACAGTTACCAGACGCTCTTGCCTGTGTTGAGTACAGTTACCAGACCTCTTGCCTGTGTTGAGTACAGTTACCAACCAGACCTCTTGCCTGTGTTGAGGTACAGTTACCAGACCTCTTGCCTGTGTTGAGGTACAGTTACCAGACCTCTTGCCTGTGTTGAGGTACAGTTACCAGACCTCTTGCCTGTGTTGAGGTACAGTTACCAGACCTCTTGCCTGTGTTGAGGTACAGTTACCAGACTCTTGCCTGTGTTGAGTACAGTTACCAGACCTCTTGCCTGTGTTGAGGTACAGTTCCAGACGTCTTCCTGTGTTGAGTACAGTTCCAGACTCTTGCCTGTGTTGAGGTACAGTTACCAGACTCTTGCCTGTGTTGAGTACAGTTACCAGACCTCTTGCCTGTGTTGAGGTACAGTTACCAGACCTCTTGCCTGTGTTGAGGTACAGTTACCAGACCTCTTGCCTGTGTTGAGGTACAGTTACCAGACCTCTTGCCTGTGTTGAGTACAGTTACCAGACTCTGCCTGTGTTGAGCAGTTACAGACCTCTTGCCTGTGTTGAGTACAGTTACCAGACGTCTTGCCTGTGTTGAGGTACAGTTACCAGACCTTGCCTGTGTTGAGGTACAGTTCCAGACCTCTTGCCTGTGTTGAGTACAGTTACCAGACTCTTGCCTGTGTTGAGACAGTTACCAGACGTCTTGCCTGTGTTGGTACAGTTACCAGACCTCTTGCCTGTGTGAGGTACAGTTACCAGACCTCTTGCCTGTGTTGAGGTACAGTTACCAGACCTCTTGCCTGTGCTGAGGTACAGTTACCAGACCTCTTGCCTGTGTTGAGGTACAGTTACCAGACCTCTTGCCTGTGTTGAGGTACAGTTACCAGACGTCTTGCCTGTGTTGAGGTACAGTTACCTGTTGAGGGTTCTGGAGGTCACAGCACCAGGCCTCCTGACTGATGGTTTGATCAGTCGAAGTGTACGCTGCTACATCACAGTACTAAGATATCATCACAGCCTGGCTGATCAGGAACTAGTCAAGTTCGCTCTTGAAAAACAATTAGGAGCGTTGGTAATTCTTCTTATATAGAAAGGGAAAATGTTCAGCTTCTGAGACGTCTCTTGAGAGCACTGAGACACCTCTTGAGTGCACTGAGACATCTCTTGAGTGCACTGAGACATCTCTTGAGTGCACTTACTGTACCCCCGCTCTTCAATATTTTCATCGTTCCAATCATGCCACGCTCGTAAGGAGTTATTTCAGTGTGTAAATTTGTAACCAATAATGTGTTAATATATTTCTTTCTGGCATGCATTCCAAGAACACGGTTTGAGGGACTAAGTATTTTGTGAACGTATAATGTTTGTTGTAATGCTGACAGTGTGTGCGCCATGACAGCCACCTGTACCAGCTGTACTGGTGAGGCACTCTCCTCATTGAGGTCTACCTGGAGGGTATTCCGGGGATCAGCGCCCCCGCGGCCAGGTCCACGACCAAGTCAGGGTGACATCAGTGTGAGGCCCTCAGTAAGGCCAGGGTGACCTCAGTGTGAGGCCCTCAGTAAGGCCAGGGTGACCTCAGTGTGAGGCCCTCAGGGAGGCCAGGGTGACCTCAGTGTGAGGCCCTCAGTGAGACCAGGGTGACCTCAGTGGAAGACCTTCAGCAGTGAATACCTACAGGGAGGAAGATGCCCGAACTTGCCTGGTCAACGAGGGAGGAAGATGCCTGGACTTGCCTGGTCAACGAGGAAGATGCCTGGACTTGCCTGGTCAACGAGGCAGGAAAATGCCTGGACTTGCCTGGTCAACGACGGGGGAAGATACCTGGACTTGGCTGGTCAACGAGGGGGAAAGATGCCTGGACTTGCCTGGTCAACGAGGGGGGGAAGCTACCTGGACTTGCCTGGTCAACGAGGGGAAGCTACCTGGACTTGCCTGGTCAACGAGGGAAGCTACCTGGACTTGCCTGGTCAACGAGGGGAAAGCTACCTGGACTTGCCTGGTCAACGAGGGGAAGCTACCTGGACTTGCCTGGTCAACGGGGAAGCTACCTGGACTTGCCTGGTCAACGAGGGAAAGCTACCTGGACTTGCCTGGTCAACGAGGGGAAGCTACCTGGACTTGCCTGGTCAACGAGGGGGGAAAGCTACCTGGACTTGCCTGGTCAACGAGGGGGGGAAGCTACCTGGACTTGCCTGGTCAACGAAGGGGGAAGCTACCTGGACTTGCCTGGTCAACGAGGGGAAGCTACCTGGACTTGCCTGGTCAACGAAGGGGAAGCTACCTGGACTTGCCTGGTCAACGAGGGGAGCTACCTGGACTTGCCTGGTCAATGAGGGGGTAACAACTGGTGGTGCTCAACATCTGATGTGTTAGCTGGTATAGACAAAAAAAAAAAATACAATACGCGAAGAGCTTGATTTCCAACACCACAGCAGTTGAATACTATCATTTTCATGCATCTAAGATGTACACTCATACAGGTTTTAACTCAATTTACATAATCATACTATCTTCCTCAGGCTTAGCAAAACTACTTACTTGCCTATGTTGTATTTTTCAGTCACTGCAAAAACAACTGCATACCCCTACTGTCTTGTTGAGTCAGTATGAATGATAACCTCATGACACAGTATGAATGATAACCTCATGACACAGTACGAATGATAACCTCATGACACAGTATGAATGATAACCTCGTCACACAGTACGAATGATAACCTCATGACACAGTACGAATGATAACCTCATGACACAGTACGAATGATAACCTCATGACACAGTTATTCTGCTACCCACTAACAGAGTTCCACCACAGACAAGGTCTAGCCAGCCACTCACCTGACCCATATTTTAAACTAATGTAAATAAACAAGTCTAGACATCTAACAAAGAAAAGTTAGGTCGATTATTTGTCAACAAACAACTGAAGAGTGCAGATTAATTTAAGTAAACTTTAACCGAAACAAATAGTTCACTTATGTAAACTGTAAGTAGTTAAATTGAAGAATCAGACACAATACCATACAAGGACATAATGTGAAGACTGTAGAAGTATATACCAAAGACGAGGTAATCAGTCCCTCAGCCTAGGCTGAGGTATGCAAGGAATAACTGAGGAATCCCTTACTCTCTACATGAAAACTTTCTACGTTCCTGCAAACGTTTCCTGACCAGCCTACTGGGCACCGCGAGAACTAACAGCCTGACTGAAGTTCCTCCAACTGTACTCCTTAAAACTTAGGAGAGAATGATATATTATAATCTACACCTGGAAGATTCTGGAGGGATTGGTCCCAAAACTGAAAACCGAAATAACTATATATGAACACAAGAGGCTTAGCAAGGGAGCAATGACTACACAATGAATCCAATAAGTGTAAAGAGACCATGACTCTTCAACACCCTTCCTTCAAGCATAATTGGGATTACCAACAAATCCCTGTCTGTCTTCAAGAAGAAACTCGGCAAATTCCTCAGATCAGTTCCTGATTAACTGGGCTGTGGTGTATACGTTGTTCTGCGGGTGGAAGGGCTGCAACGTGATCAATAAGGCCTGCAACCAGGAGGCCTGGACTGGGCTCAGGCTGCGGGGTGCTAACCTCCAAAAGCGACTACAGGTCACCTCTCCACCAGGGTCGTCAGGTCAGTTTCTTCAAGACCAGCATGGCCTCCATGCTGGTCCTGCGTACTCAATGCCTGGTCTAGCATATGTCGTATATAAGGGTTTAAAAGATTTTTTTATTCAAGTTTCTGAATGCTATTCTGAGATTTGCTAATCTTGCACATGCCGGTGACGTTATATGGCTTGTGGGTATTTCTGGCAATATGCTTGGTGTTATATCTACCCCCAAATCCTTTTCATTCTGACTGATATTTGCAGTTTCTCTCCATCCATGTTGTACTCTACGTCTGGTCTACCCTCATCTTGTCCGAACTCGGGTTAAACTCTAAGCCACTTGTCTGACTATAAATATAGTCTGTTGAGGCTTTGCTCAAGTTTATCACGGTTCTCTCCAGCTCTCATTCTTCTATACCGTCAACAGTGACTCATAAAACTCAAGTTCCTCTGAAAGGTCGTTCACATATATTAGGAAGAGTAGAGGTCCTAACACTGATCCTTGCGGAACCCCACTAGTTACTCTCTCCCATTCTGACGTCTTATCCCCAAACACCCTAGTGTTACTCTGCCTTCTGGAGCTCCCTACCTACTGCTTGTTCCTCATGTTCATCAACCATCTCTGGTGTGGTACTTCATCACATACTTTCCTACACTCCAAAAGGAAGCAATCCACCCAGCAATGTCTTGTTTTATCTCTGTGACTGTCATGGAGCTTCAGCAAATTTGTAAGGCAGGATTTTCCATTCTTAAATCAAATTTTCTGTAAAGTATCTTCACTCAAGGTTATCAAGCATCATTTTCTCACTATCTTCTTCAAAACGTGTGTGTGTGTGTGTGTGTGTGTATGTGTGTGTGTGTGTGTGTGTGTGCGCGCTCACCTATATGTGGCTCCAGGGGTCGATTCATAGCTCCTGGCCCCGCCTCTTCCTCTTCTTAAAGCTATGTATGGATCCTGCCACTACTTCAGTCTCTAGATTGTTCCACTTCCTGACAACTCTAAAGGCTGAAGAAATAGTTCCTAACATCCCTAAGACTCATGTGAATTTTTAACTTCCAGTTGTGACCCCTTGTTCCTGTGTCCCATTTCTGAAACATTCTGGCCCTGCCCAATTTGTCAATTCCTCTCAGTATTTTATACGTCGTTATCATGTCCCCCCTAACCCTCCTGTCATCCAGTGTCGCCGGATTCACTTCCCTTAACCTCTCCTCATAGGACATGCTCCTTTGCTCCGGAACTAGTATTGTTGCAAACTTTTGCACTTTCTCCAATTTCTTGATGTGGGTGACTAGGTCTGGGTTTCATATTGGTGCTGCATACTCCAACATAGGCCTGACGTACACGGTGTACAGTACGTTTACCATACTAGGATGTCTTACATTCAGTGTTTTGTTGCAATCAATATTTTCTCCTCTGGATACTTGCAACCGTCTTGTTCACGATCATAAGTCTACAAAACACACTACACATACCTGTCACATACTTGCGGCGTACTTATGACCAACATGTGACAGGTTCTTCTACTATCACTGCCCAGCCTAAGTCTTAACTTCCTTGTCTACTACTTGGTTAAACAGGCTGTTGTTGTTAGTACCCCGGAAGCCTGCATAGCAACCAAGACCTGACTAATAATGCACGAGTTGAGCATAGTTGTTTAGTTTTCTCTTAAAAACAAGAGACCAGAGCTTCTCACTCAAGGTAGAGTCTCATTTACAACACATACATGTCACACTCATCCACTCTCTCTCTCAACTACTGAACAATATCACTTGTTTCTAGAAGTGTTTGTCACTGTATCACCAGCAACATCTAATAAGCTTATTCAAGTGTAGTTCTAGTTCCAGCATCACCAACACTATCCACTAAGCTGTTCCAGCATCACCAACACTATCCACTAAGCTTGTTCAGTAAAATATTGAGGCAGCAGCAGCAGCAACAGCAGCAGCAGCAACAGCAGCAGCAGCAGCAGCAGCAGCAACAGCAGCAGCAGCAACAGCAGCAGCAGCAGCAGCAGCAGCAGCAGCAACAGCAGCAGCAGCGTGTGTGGTCAACTTGCCTTGCTGGCGCTGAACCAGCCAGAAGCCTCAACTACGTTCACTGTGTTTGTTTATTAAGTAGCAGTTGCTAGTCTGCAGGTTTATATATATATATATATATATATATATATATATATATATATATATATATATATATATATATATATATATATATTATTGTGACCACGAACGAGTGGTACTGAATCAATAACAATACTGCGACTAGCCGAGGATTCGAACCCAAATTCTTTTGGCCCGCTCCATATATATATATATATATATATATATATATATATATATATATATATATATATATATATATATAATATTAAAAACATAATATGGTACAAAAGATTTAAGAGATACATTGTTGATATAACGATGGCATATACAGCACACGAGGTGTGAGAGATACATGTCTAGTACATATTGTTACATGTTTGTCACTGATTATAATGCAAAAATCTCATCCAGCTCCTCAGAGCTGGGGCTCGTGCCCAAAATACAGCAGGCATTACCCCTCTGAACAGCAGCGCTTAGTAGCTGGAACAGAAAACTAGCTGCCCTGAGATCCCTAGTTACCCTGTTGAGTCTTTTGCCTAGCTCCTTGAGGAACTTAGATGCACTCTTTTCCCATGAACCAAGGGTCACCGACCCAATGGGAACAAACATATAATGACGGGCAAGTTCTCCGTATTTTCTCGACTTTTGGGACTCCCTGAAGCTGGCAGCTGCCCCTCCTTCCTCCCTGGTGTATTAGAGATAGGTATCAGCCAAGGTAGATGCACATGTGTAGTCCCACACCACCTGCTTGCCGTCTGTCCAGGCTTGAAGTGTGATACCATCTGGACGCTTTTGGCTGCCATCAGATCTGCATAATTGGGGTGGCTCCCTTACTGCTGGGCATCCGGCTGTTGTGAGGCTCCTCTTGATAATGTTATTAACCTCTTCATGTCTTGCAATCTTTCCCTCGGATTTACGACACACAAGACCATGGTACCCGAATCGGTCTGCTGCTTCACTGCCACAAATACACCTGTGTTCGGCGAGAATAGGGGCGGCAAGTCGAAGGGCAACACCAATGCGGATGGTCTGTGGGTCGAGGCGTGTGCCAAGGCTGGAGTTGGGAACAGCCAACAGAAAGTCCCCTGCATGAGCTCTCACTGCAAGGAGGCGGGCTCTATCCTTCCCTGACACACACTGAAGCATTGCTGAGGCTATATTCTCTACTATTGGGCTATCCCAGTGAGACTGTTTGTAGTTGTTGGGGGGGAGCAGGTCTGGTTTCAGAGCCTGTTAGATTATCCCAAATCATGGCTCCGTCAACGAACTTTTGATCATGGATTCCAATCTTGTCCCTAAGATGTTCAGGGACAATCGCTGCTACAAGCCCTCTGGATGCAATGCATGAGGACAGGAACACAGGTATCGCAATCTTTGATGACTTGCGGACACCAATGCCTCCTAGTATGACTGGAAGTGTAGCTTGGTCCAACTGCCCATCTTCTAGAGTAAGCTTTAGTAAAAATCTGCCTCAGGATACTGTCATATTCGTGCAGTATAGGGTTATCATATGAAGGTGCACATCTTAGGAAATATGTCAACCTGGGCAGACTCAAGCATTTTGTGAGAAGGTACAAGGCATCATGGGTGTCAAGATTGCCTATTCGTTGTTCCATTCTTCTCAATTCTTCCAGTTTCTTCCTGAGAATTGTTTCAATGACATCGCTTCCCAGAGGTGCTCCAAGCAAGACACTATTTGTGGGGGCAATGACTGTTGCTCCTGGTAGTTTTGATATCACTGCATCTATCACTTGTTGATTGACCGTGATGATTTCACATTTGGATGGATTCAGGATGAGACACATTTCCTGTCCCCGTGTCATCACCTGTGTAAGATCATCTAGAAGGGACTCCTTTGTACCTGCTAGTGTGCCATCATCCAGGAACCAGATGTTTAGCTCACTGGTCAGTCTGACTGTGATTTCCCTAACTGCTATACAGAAGAGAAATGGTGCGAGAGGGTCCCCTTGCTGGACACCCTCTGATGATGTAATTTCATGCTCTCCAAACAGCAGCATTGATTCCTTGATATATCCAGCTAAAAAAAAAGGGAAGAGACCATTGAAATGTTATTGTACAGCTGCTAATACCACGTCTCTTTTCAGGAGATTAAATGCATTCCTGAAATCTAATTTTACCACTGCATTGTTCTTAGGCAGGTTGTCGATATACGCCCTTGTTGCATGAACCGCTGCTTCACTTCCCTGAGAGGCCACAAAGCCAAGCTGGTTTGGTTGAAGCATGATGGTCGCCTCTGCGCGAATACTTTGAACAGCAGCTTTGGAAACGAGGCGGCGAAAAGTGTTGCCCACTGCAATTGGCCTAATTCCTCCATCCTTCTTTTTAAGGGCCAATAGATATATTTTATTACATAATTTGGTACACAAGACTTAAAAGGATACATTGCTGGTACAAAGATGGCATACACAATGCATGAGGTTTGAGAGATACATTTCAAGTACATATTGCTAGGTGTTGGTACCTCAGTATACGTCCTTAATCCGTTCCAGGATCTTGGACTTATACCAAACAGGAATTTTCCCATAAGAAATATAGGGGAAACGATTAATCGGTTCCCATGAAAAAAATCCTATTGTTATTGGCATATTATACATTGATGGGATTGAATAAAATAATTTAAACACTGCTTAATACTAAAATATGTAATTTAAACACTGCTTAATACTAAAACAAATACATAAATACAAAAGAATTATATGAAATAAATGCAAATTTAACCTCACTTTACTTTGCTGAAAAGAGTCGAGTGCCTACTAGGTAGTGCTGAGAAGGGAGGAGGAGGAAATGTTATTGTTTGGAAGAAGAGACCCCTTCTCTTTTCTGTCTCTTTTCCCTATTTGGACCTGGTTGAAGCTCACCAGGTTTGACTTTTACTAAAAATCTGTCCAAAGAACTTTGCTTCTGCCTTCTCCTCAGAATGTTGTGGAAATGTGACATTGTCTGGTCATTCCAGACAATGCTATTACGGCTTGTTTGGGCTTTGTTGGGGTGGTACTTCTCTGCAAAGTTTTTGACGTCCATCCATTTGGCAAAGATTTCCTTGATTAATGAAGTAGGAGCTTCCTCTATCTCCTCTTCCGAGCCTGAAGAGAGTGCATCCATCTTAGTCTTGTGCTCCTTCTCAAGTTCCTGCAGCTTCTCAGTGGTCAGCTCTTCCCTGTGCCCCTCCACTAACTCCTCCACATCACCATCACTCACATCCAGACCCATGGACCTGCCCAGAGAGAAAATATCCTCCACACTGAGGAGACAATATCATTTTGACCCATACAAGTTCTAGCACGCGAGTCGTATTCCAACCAAAGGTCGTATACCAAGTTGGACTTATTCCAAAGCGGACGTATACCGAGGTACCACTGTATATATATATATATATATATATATATATATATATATATATATATATATATATATATATACACTAAATCTTAATTGCGATTTACGCTTTAATGCTTTAATATGCAAATTCCTGTGAGGCGGAAGTCAGCCTTCCTTAATGAGTGCCTGATCAGCCAGACAACCGCTGATAACGGCCTGAACACCCACATACGCATTACTGACTGCCTCATAAATAAACTTTCTCTTTCACACAAATCAGTTTTACAGGCTAAGATACTTCAGTTCATTTTGCAGGCTAAGATACCTCAGTTCATTTTACAGGCTACGATACCTCAGTTCATTTTACAGGCTAAGATACCTCAGTTCATTTTACAGGCTAAGATACCTCAGTTCATTTTACATGCTAAGATACCTCAGTTCATTTTACAGGCTAAGATACCTCAGTTCATTTTACAGGCTAAGATACCTCAGTTCATTTTACAGGCTACGATACCTCAGTTCATTTTACAGGCTACGATACCTCAGTTCATTTTACAGGCTAAGATACCTCAGTTCATTTTACAGGCTAAGATACCTCAGTTCATTTTACAGGCTAAGATACCTCAGTTCATTATACATGCTAAGATACCTCAGTTCATTTTACAGGCTAAGATACCTCAGTTCATTTTACAGGCTACGATACCTCAGTTCATTTTACAGGCTACGATACCTCAGTTCATTTTACATGCTAAGATACCTCAGTTCATTTTACAGGCTAAGATACCTCAGTTCATTTTACAGGCTAAGATACCTCAGTTCATTTTACAGGCTAAGATACCTCAGTTCATTTTACATGCTAAGATACCTCAGTTCATTTTACAGGCTAAGATACCTCAGTTCATTTTACAGGCTAAGATACCTCAGTTCATTTTACAGGCTACGATACCTCAGTTGATTTTACATGCTAAGATACCTCAGTTCATTTTACAGGCTGATACCTCAGTTCATTTTACAGGCTAAGATACCTCAGTTCATTTTACAGGCTAAGATACCTCAGTTCATTTTACAGGCTACGATACCTCAGTTCATTTTACAGGTTGATACCTCAGTTGATTTTACATGCTAAGATACCTCAGTTCACTTTACAGGCTAAGATACCTCAGTTCATTTTACAGGCTGATACCTCAGTTCATTTTGCAGGCTAAGATACCTCAGTTCATTTTACAGGCTAAGATACCTCAGTTCATTTTACATGCTAAGATACCTCAGTTCATTTTACAGGCTGATACCTCAGTTCATTTTACAGGCTAAGATACCTCAGTTGATTTTACATGCTAAGATACCTCAGTTCATTTTACAGGCTAAGATACCTCAGTTCATTTTACAGGCTGATACCTCAGTTCATTTTACAGGCTAAGATACCTCAGTTCATTTTACAGGCTAAGATACCTCAGTTCATTACACACACAACCCGCACATAGAAGAGAGGAGCTTACGACGACGTTTCGGTCCGACTTGAACCATTTACAAAGTCACACTAACACACAGAACAGGTAGAAGGGGTATTTATAGGCAGCAGACAGGGGAGGGTACAAGAGAGGTGGAGTAATAGTGGAAGTAGTAGTGGTAGTGGAAGTAGTAGTAGTGGAGTCAGTCATATTCTGGAAGAGAGGAGCACTGCAATACAGCTGGCGGCCCGCATAGGGTAAGGACAAGAACACAAAGGGGAAAAAAAATGTTGAAAATAAAAAATAAAAAAAAGAAGGACAAATACAAGGAGAAATACAGAGAAGGGAGAAGAGATAGAAGGGAAAGGAATCAGGTAAAGTCACGGGTGTTCTGAAGTTTGGAGCATTTAACAATGTAATGGGAGAGGAAAGCATCTACAGAGACAAAGCCAGGGCTAAGATTCATACAGGGAAAGTTGTGTATAAGGGAGGATTCAACCAGACGGCGACTGTGAAAGTTGGACGTAGGGTAGACAGTTTTAGCAGAAGACCAATCAATAGGATGACTGTGATCTCTGTCATGACAGAAAAGAGCATTATTGGTGTCGGCAAGCCTAACACTATTTTTGTGCTCCCTAAGTCTGTCAGAAAGAGATCGGCCAGTTGTATTGCAGTGCTCCTCTCTCCCAGAATATGACTGACTCCACTACTACTATTTCCACTACCACTACTATTTCCACTATTACTCCACCTCTCTTGTGCCCTCCCGTCTTCTGCCTATAAATACCCCTTCTACCTGTTCTGTGTGTTAGTGTGACTTTGTAAATGGTCCAAGTCGGGCCGAAACGTCGTCGTAAGCTCCTCTCTTCTATGTGCGGGTTGTGTGTGTATTGTTTCAGTCACGGTATTGTGCCTTTTTTGTTATTTATACTTCAGTTCATTTTACAGGCTAAGATACCTCAGTTCATTTCAAATCCCAGTCTTATCTAAAGTACACTACCACCCCCAGGATGTCACCCACAACAGTCGACTAACTCCTAGGTACCTACTTACTGCTAGGCGAACAGGGACAGCAGGTGTAAGGAAACATGCCCAACGTTTCCACTCGTACCCGGGATCGAACCCCGGACACTCAGTGTGTGAACGGAGCTCGATACCAACCGAGCCACGGATTGTAGGAACATCTCTAGTTCTCCTCTTTCAAACTTTCACCTTTGTTCCAGTAATAGTTTTATTTGCTTGTAGAATGTTAAGTGGTGGTGGAGGAGAGATATTGACAGTGAAGAGGAGTACCAGGGACCTACATTATGATCATCCAACTCTCTCAGGAGAGACGTGAACACGCTTGGCTCCGTCATGCCAACACTTCAACCTTCGTACTTCAACCTTCAGCTTGTAAACACCGTCAGGAGTATTATACCTTCGATGAGTTCCGAGAGTTTTTTTTCCTACTCATGAAGTGTTAACCATGAAAATTATCAACATCATCTGACTAAAACCCGCGTCAGGAGACACTTGTCCTGATTCCTGACGAACCTTACCTAACCTAACCTTTTGTGAAAGATATCAAAGGAAGAACAAATGTTGTGTGTGTTACATGAAGCATGGCACAAGTTCATGCTGTGCCAGAAGAAAGATCATATTTAATGTGGAGTAATGTAATGTAATAAGTGTTCAGGTGGGAAGACGCAAGACAGGTAGATCAAGCAGGCAGGGAAGGTAAGCACCAGACGAGCCTACCCCATGGCCGGGCTCCGAGAGTAACTAAACTCTCGAAACTCTTCAAAGGTATATCAAAGGTAAGGAAGGAAAGCATGGGTTGCAGGGAAGGTAAGCAAGGGAGCCAGAGAAGGTAAGCAAGGGAGCCAGAGAAGGTAAGCAAGGGAGCCAGAGAAGGTAAGCAAGGGATCAGGGAAGATAAGCAAGGGAGCCAGTGAAGGTAAGGGAGGCAATGAAGGTAAGCAAGGGAGCCAGTGAAGGTAAGGGAGGCAATGAAGGTAAGGGAGCCAGTGAAGGTAAGCAAGGGAGCCAGGGAAGGTAAGTAAGGAAGCCAGGGAAGGTAAGCAAGGAAGGCAAACAAACAAGAACGTATTTAAGACGTAGAAAATGGCGTGAAGGTGGTACTTGTGGCTCCAGGTGAACACTGGAGCACTCAGTGTTTGATGTCTGATTGATGATCACAATATACCCCAGAGTCTGATTGATGATCACAATATACCCCAGTGTCTGGTTGATGATCACAATATACCCCAGAGTCTGATTGATGATCACAATATACCCCAGTGTCTGGTTGATGATCACAATATACCCCAGTGTCTGGTTGATGATCACAATATACCCCAGAGTCTGATTGATGATCACAATATACCCCAGTGTCTGATTGATGATCACAATATACCCCAGTGTCTGGTTGATGATCACAATATACCCCAGTGTCTGATTGATGATCACAATATACCCCAGTGTCTGGTTGATGATCACAATATACCCCAGTGTCTGATTGATGATCACAATATACCCCAGTGTCTGGTTGATCACAATATACCCCAGTGTCTGATTGATGATCACAATATACCCCAGTGTCTGGTTGATCACAATATACCCCAGTGTCTGATTGATGATCACAATATACCCCAGTGTCTGGTTGATGATCACAATATACCCCAGTGTCTGATTGATGATCACAATATACCACAGAGTCTGATTGATGATCACAATATACCCCAGTGTCTGATTGATGATCACAATATACCCCAGTGTCTGGTTGATGATCACAATATACCCCAGTGTCTGGTTGATGATCACAATATAACCCAGAGTCTGATTGATGATCACAATATACCCCATTGTCTGATTGATGATCACAATATACCCCAGTGTCTGATTGATGATCACAATATAACCCAGAGTCTGATTGATGATCACAATATACCCCAGTGTCTGGTTGATGATCACAATATACCCCAGAGTCTGATTGATGATCACAATATACCCCAGTGTCTGGTTGATGATCACAATATACCCCAGTGTCTGGTTGATGATCACAATATAACCCAGAGTCTGATTGATGATCACAATATACCCCATTGTCTGATTGATGATCACAATATACCCCAGTGTCTGATTGATGATCACAATATAACCCAGAGTCTGATTGATGATCACAATATAACCCAGAGTCTGATTGATGATCACAATATACCCCAGTGTCTGATTGATGATCACAATATACCACAGAGTCTGATTGATGATCACAATATACCCCAGTGTCTGATTGATGATCACAATATACCCCAGAGTCTGATTGATGATCACAATATACCCCAGTGTCTGATTGATGATCACAATATAACCCAGAGTCTGATTGATGATCACAATATACCCCAGTGTCTGGATGATGATCACAATATACCCCAGTGTCTGATTGATGATCACAATATACCCCAGTGTCTGGTTGATCACAATATACCCCAGAGTCTGATTGATGATCACAATATACCCCAGTGTCTGATTGATGATCACAATATACCCCAGTGTCTGATTGATGATCACAATATACCACAGTGTCTGGTTGATGATCACAATATACCCCAGTGTCTGGTTGATGATCACAATATACCCCAGTGTCTGGTTGATCACAATATACCCTAATGTCTGATTGATGATCACAATATACCCCAGTGTCTGGTTGATCACAATATACCCCAGTGTCTGATTGATGATCACAATATACCCCAGTGTCTGATTGATGATCACAATATACCCCAGTGTCTGGTTGATCACAATATACCCCAGTGTCTGATTGATGATCACAATATACCACAGAGTCTGATTGATGATCACAATATACCCCAGTGTCTGGTTGATGATCACAATATACCCGAGAGTCTGATTGATCACAATATACCCCAGTGTCTGGTTGATGATCACAATATACCCCAGAGTCTGATTGATGATCACAATATACCCCAGTGTGATTGATGATCACAATATACCCCAGTGTCTGATTGATGATCACAATATACCCCAGAGTCTGATTGATGATCACAATATACCCCAGAGTCTGATTGATGATCACAATATACCCCAGTGTCTGGTTGATGATCACAATATAACCCAGAGTCTGATTGATGATCACAATATACCCCAGAGTCTGATTGATGATCACAATATACCCCAGTGTCTGATTGATGATCACAATATACCCCAGTGTCTGGTTGATGATCACAATATACCCCAGTGTCTGATTGATGATCACAATATACCCCAGAGTCTGATTGATGATCACAATATACCCCAGTGTCTGGTTGATGATCACAATATACCCGAGTCTGGTTGATGATCACAATATACCAGTGTCTGTTGATGATCACAATATACCCCAGAGTCTGATTGATGATCACAATATACCCCAGTGTCTGGATGATGATCACAATATACCCCAATGTCAGATTGATGATCACAATATACCCCAGAGTCTGATTGATGATCACAATATACCCGTGTCTGGTTGATGATCACAATATACCACAGTGTCTGATTGATGATCACAATATACCCCAGAGTCTGACTGATGATCACAATATACCCCAGAGTCTGATTGATGATCACAATATACCACAGTGTCTGATTGATGATCACAATATACCACAGTGTCTGATTGATGATCACAATATACCCCAGAGTCTGATTGATGATCACAATATACCCCAGAGTCTGATTGATGATCACAATATACCCCAGAGTCTGATTGATGATCACAATATACCCCAGAGTCTGATTGATGATCACAATATACCCCAGTGTCTGATTGATGATCACAATATACCCCCGAGTCTGATTGATGATCACAATATACCCCAGTGTCTGATTGATGATCACAATATACCCCAGAGTCTGACTGATGATCACAATATACCCCAGAGTCTGATTGATGATCACAATATAACCCAGAGTCTGATTGATGATCACAATATACCCCAGAGTCTGATTGATGATCACAATATACCCCAATGTCTGGTTGATGATCACAATATACCCCAGTGTCTGATTGATGATCACAATATACCCCAGTGTCTGATTGATCACAATATACTCAGTGTCTGATTGATGATTACAATATAACCCAGAGTCTGATTGATGATCACAATATACTCAGTGTCTGATTGATGATCACAATATACCCCAGTGTCTGATTGATGATCACAATATACCCCAGTGTCTGATTGATGATCACAATATACCAGTGTCTGATTGGATCACAATATACCCAGTAGTCTGTTGATGATCACAATATACCCCAGTGTCTGATTGATGATCACAATATACCCCAGTGTGATTGATGATCACAATATACTCAGTGTCTGATTGATGATCACAATATACCCCAGTGTCTGATTGATGATCACAATATACCCCAGTGTCTGATTGATGATCACAATATACCCCAGTGTCTGATTGATGATCACAATATACCCCAGAGTCTGATTGATGATCACAATATACCCCAGAGTCTGATTGATGATCACAATATACCCCAGTGTCTGGTTGATGATCACAATATACCCCAGTGTCTGGTTGATGATCACAATATACCCCAGTGTCTGGTTGATCACAATATACCCCAGAGTCTGATTGATGATCACAATATACCCCAGAGTCTGATTGATGATCACAATATAACCCAGAGTCTGATTGATGATCACAATATACCAGTGTCTGATTGATGATCACAATATACCCCAGAGTCTGATTGATGATCACAATATACCCCAGTGTCTGGATGATGATCACAATATACCCCAATGTCAGATTGATGATCACAATATACCCCAGAGTCTGATTGATGATCACAATATACCCCAGAGTCTGATTGATGATCACAATATACCCCAGAGTCTGATTGATGATCACAATATACCCCAGTGTCTGGTTGATGATCACAATATACCCCAGTGTCTGGTTGATGATCACAATATACCCCAGTGTCTGGTTGATGATCACAATATACCCCAGTGTCTGGTTGATGATCACAATATACCCCAGTGTCTGGTTGATGATCACAATATACCCCAGTGTCTGGTGCCTGGTTGTGGTGATAGTGGTGGTGTAGTGGCGGTGGTGGTGACAGTGGTGGTGGTGGTGACAGTGGTGGTGGTGGTGATAGCGGTATAGTGGTGGCGGTGGTGATAGTGGTGGCTGTGGTGATAGTGGTGGTGGTGGTGATAGTAGTATTGATGATAGTGGTAGTGGTGAGGATAGTGGTGAGGATAGTGGTAGTGATGGTGATAGTGGTGATGGTGATAGTAGTGGTGGTGGTGGTGATAGTAGTGGTGGTTGTGGTGGTGGTGATAGTGATAGTAATGGTGGTGACAGTGATGGTGATAGTAGTGATAGTGGTTATATTTAGTGTAGTGTCCGTGCAGGTTTTGTGCAGCTTGGCTCTACGAGCGTCTCCATGACTCAACCTGTGTTGCTTCAAGCATCATCTGCCAACACAACCATGCTCACCTCCCTCCCATAATGTTTACTGACAACACTGGTGTGAACTCAGCCAACACAGTTTTCACCTCCCACAATCCTCTCTGACAACACTGGTGGGTAGTTCAAACACATGACGACCATAGCAACACCCTAACCTTTCCAAATCTTCAAAATTAGTAGGCGATATTATCGTGTGGTGTGAAGTCACGTGTCTACATCTTGGTTGAGTATGACCTACACTGTAGGTCAGGAGTTGTGAAAATATTATTGTAGGTCGCAGGACACAGTAGCGTTGTTTGAAACATCATAACTTGGATTCAAATCATCTTATACTTATTAAATTAAACCTTTTCAGATCAGCACAACACAAGGATTCCCATGATGTATGATGTAGTTCACGAGTTAAAAATGGAACATCTGCCCTCCTCACTACACCCAGTGAAGGGCACGGGGCACCGTGGGCACAAGACAACATTATATTATCTGTGGTTCAGGATTGTTTAACATCTTATCAGAAACCAGAAACACTGCTGGGATCAGTGTAGAAGTCCTCAAGAGGAAACTAGACAAATATCTTCGTCAAATGCCAGATCAACCAAGCTGTGATGGATATGTGGGCCAGCGGGCCGCCAGCAGCAATAGCCTGGTTGACCAGGCAAGCAACAAATAATCCCGGCCCAGGGCTGGGCTTCGGGAGTAGAAAAATTCTAGAAACTCATCCAAGGTATATCACAGGTAAAGGTATAACTCGCCATACTTCTGCCATACAAGTTCTGGCAACATGCCGCTGCTGTAGACTTGAGGGACTGACCACCATCTACAAACACTGAAGGACTGACCACCATCTACAAACACTGAAGGACTGACCATCATCTACCAACACTGAAGGACTGACCATCATCTACCAACACTGAAGGACTGACCACCATCTACAAACACTGAAGGACTGACCACCATCTACCAACACTCAAGGACTGACCACCATCTACCAACACTGAAGGACTGACCACCATCTACCAACACTGAAGGACTGACCACCATCTACCAACACTCAAGGACTGACCACCATCTACCAACACTCAAGGACTGACCACCATCTACCAACACTCAAGGACTGACCACCATCTACCAACACTGAAGGACTGACCACCATCTACCAACACTGAAGGACTGACCACCATCTACCAACACTCAAGGACTGACCACCATCTACCAACACTCAAGGACTGACCACCATCTACCAACACTCAAGGACTGACCACCATCTACCAACACTCAAGGACTGACCACCATCTACCAACACTCAAGGACTGACCACCATCTACCAACACTCAAGGACTGACCACCATCTACCAACACTCAAGGACTGACCACCATCTACCAACACTCAAGGACTGACCACCATCTACCAACACTCAAGGACTGACCACCATCTACCAACACTCAAGGACTGACCACCATCTACCAACACTCAAGGACTGACCACCATCTACCAACACTGAAGGACTGACCACCATCTACCAACACTGAAGGACTGACCACCATCTACCAACACTCAAGGACTGACCACCATCTACCAACACTCAAGGACTGACCACCATCTACCAACACTCAAGGACTGACCACCATCTACCAACACTCAAGGACTGACCACCATCTACCAACACTCAAGGACTGACCACCATCTACCAACACTCAAGGACTGACCACCATCTACCAACACTCAAGGACTGACCACCATCTACCAACACTCAAGGACTGACCACCATCTACCAACACTCAAGGACTGACCACCATCTACCAACACTCAAGGACTGACCACCATCTACCAACACTCAAGGACTGACCACCATCTACCAACACTCAAGGACTGACCACCATCTACCAACACTCAAGGACTGACCACCATCTACCAACACTCAAGGACTGACCACCATCTACCAACACTCAAGGACTGACCATCATCTACCAACACTCAAGGACTGACCACCATCTACCAACACTCAAGGACTGACTACCATCTACCAACACTCAAGGACTGACTACCATCTACCAACACTCAAGGACTGACTACCATCTACCAACACTCAAGGACTGACTACCATCTACCAACACTGAAGGACTGACCACCATCTACCAACACTGAAGGACTGACCACCATCTACCAACACTGAAGGACTGACCACCATCTACCAACACTGAGGGACTGACCACCTCAAAACTGCTACTCTACTGTATTCATCTATTAGACCGGAGAAAGCTTGTTGTACACGTGAAACATTTCAGCAAGATACACATGTGTCTTGTAAGGTATTGTATACCATCAATATTATGAAACTAGAGAAAGTACAAAGGTAGCTTAACGAATAGAGTGTTCAGCTATAAGAACAGTCTTAAAGAACTAAATATAACAACCTCGGGAGAGGGAAGACATAACAACATACAAGGGACTCAGAGGTATCAATAGAGCACATAGGGTCAGACTATTTGAAATAAGAGGCACAGAGGTGAGAGAGAGCACAGATGGAAGCTAAGAAAACAGTTGAGCCACAGAGATGTACTGAAATACTTCTTCGGACTCAGAGTATTAAGCAAGTGTCATGAGGCTCATGAGGGAGTCGTGGTGGCAGGCTTCATACACACTTTCAAGATTACGTCTGATAATGCCCAGGAGGCCTGGGAACCCCTATATGACGGTCAATTCTGAAGTTATGAAGCGAAGCCAGAAGCTGACTTTTTACACTCGTGAACACAATACACACACACATACACACACACACATACACAAACACACACACACACACACTCCTATGAGTCAAAGGGATGTTAGGAAGTATTTCTTCAGTCATAGAGTTGTCAGGAAGTGTAATAGCCTAGAAAGTGACGTAATGGAGGCAGGAACCATACATAGTTTTAAGACGAGGTTTGATAAAGCTCATGGAACAGGGAGAGAGAAGACCTAGTAGCAATCAGTGAATAGGCGGGGCCAGGTGCTATGACTCGACCCCTGCAACCACAAATAGGAGAGTACAAATAGGTGAGTACACACACACATACAAAGATGGCCAGATAATGTGGAAAAAAATTAATTAATGAAGCTAAAAAAAAAGGTAGAAGATAAAAGAAAATACAGAAATTGAAGCAAACAGGAAGACTGCAATCATTCAACGGGAGATAAACCAGAGACAGAAAAGAAGACACAAATCGAGAAAGTAAAGGATGTGAGCGATTAAAGATAACCTCAAAGAGGTCAGGAGAGAGAAGAAAGTAGAGATGGTAAATAACCCTGAGGTGGAGAGGGAAACTGACGAGTCAAGATGGGAAGAAGAGGAACAGAGTTCTTATAGTGTTCAAATGAGAGGGAGTCTGAGAGGAATAATAAACTGATGGAAGCAATTACAAGTGAGACTAGTAAAATCTGAGAGTCTTTTCAGGTAAGAAGGTGTGTACAGTGAAAGCCACAGCCATTACATATTCTGTTAACAAGACAAGAAAAAAGGAACTTAGTTATAAGAAAACCAAAGCTGGGGGAATCTCGCAAATTCAAGACAGTCTGTGTCAAGGAAGACGGAGAAAGGAGGAGGAAGCAGCAGAGGCATGGAACACGGAACAGACTACTTATCTCGGAAAAGGAGGTAGATCAACAGAGGAAAAGAGTTCACGAAATGCTCCAGAGTTCCTGCCCAGTATCTCCAGATGCGAGGATAACAGATTGTCCAGAGAACAGTCTAAGACAGAAGAATCTGTGTGGTATTTAAATGTAGATGAAGTCACCAATGGGATTGAAGTCATAAAAAAAAGAGTAGAAGAGACAAGCCTTGATATTAATACTATTACTGAAACTTTCAGCACGAATAACAAGAACAATAATCCCAGAAAAACAAAGAACATCACTTGGTGCCACAATAAAATGTCACATTAGTTGCATTTGCGTCCTTTTACTTAACACAGTGTAAGAACTGGGGTTCTACCAGGATTACTAATAGAACCATTACTGTTCCTAATAAACGACCTACCAGATAGATAGATAGAAGAGAGAGAGAGAGAGAGAGAGAGAGAGAGAGAGAGAGAGAGAGAGAGAGAGAGAATGTCCTATGTGTCAGTTTGTGGATGACGTGAACTTAACTCGCATTGCGGTCGCTACGCAGTCTGAGAAAAGTATCCCCGTATTCCATAAGCCCAACCTCCTCTACCTCAATGCACGCAAAAAGGAATATGAGAGGGTGGTCATAAAATTCCAATGCAGCGAAATATATATGTGTGTGTGTGCATATGTGCACTTTCATGTGTATACAGTACATGTGTGTATGTATGCATATGTGTATATTTATATGTTTTTTGTATGTCTACGTGTGTAGATATATGCTTGAGCATATGTATA
Source organism: Cherax destructor (assembly GCA_009830355.1). NCBI lineage: Eukaryota > Metazoa > Arthropoda > Malacostraca > Decapoda > Parastacidae > Cherax > Cherax destructor. The sequence continues at coordinate 101,148 of WNWK01002737.1, forward strand.
AGTATGGTGTGCATATGTATGTGTGTTATATGAATGTGAATATTTATACATGCACGTACAAAATTTTATATACCTGCATATGTATGTGTGTGAGAATGTATGCATGTGTTCACCACCACCAACACCTTCATCACCACCACTATCACAACCACCAACGCATCCATCACCACCACTACCACAACCACCAACGCCTCCATTACCACCACTACCACAACCACCAACACATCCATCACCACCACTACCACAACCACCAACGCCTCCATTACCACCACTACCACAACCACCAACACATCCATCACCACCACTACCACAACCACCAACGCCTCCATTACCACCACTACCACAACCACCAACACATCCATCACCACCACTACCACAACCACCAACGCCTCCATTACCACCTTCCTGAGCATTTTTATATATGTGAATCTATAACTTATAACATTAGTCAATGCGTCGGTGATGGCCGCAATAGTGAAGTAATTGTGTACTGTGATCTAGAGGAAATCCATTTCGAGAATGGTCTAATATTCACCAGAGAGCAACTGCGCTTGTCAATTGCTCACCAAACCTTCAATTAGTGGTAGTTGATCAGGGTTTAAAATATGAAGCCGCTTGAATAAAGCATTCTGAAGTTATTAATGAAAACCTTGGATGGTATGAGGAACCAGTAGGTGACAGATGGACGGCTCTGACCTCACGCCGTCCAGTATTTAAGGGTTCACCGAGCTCTGGAAATTTTAAAATGTTATAAAAACTCGAATCTTCAATATTTTTCAATTTTCCATTTGCAGTTGCATTAGTTTTTAAATTATCTACAGTCCCGTAAGAAAAAATATTTTGTCCCGATTCTCAATTTGATAAAATTGGCAAAAATGTCAAATTGGCAGCCACCCATTTCAAAATTAATACAACAATATTTCTTCTTAAGAAACACCAGTATTTAGGGTTTGAAGATGATCTGAAGAGTCATTCACTAGTTATTATATGGAAAACATAGGGTTATACAGCGCGGCAATTGACTTAATAAAACTGGTAAAAGTCTGAAGCCGATAAGAAAAGGCATTCTTCAGTAACTGATCTGATTCCAACTATTTCAAGATTTTAACCACTTAAGTAAAATTTCAAATTTGAAGCCAAACTGAAACATGCGTTTATTATAAAAAAATATATAGCTATTTATTCAGTAAAATTGGCAAATTGGGACTTGTGTTGAGGAAACAAAACCGTTGGTGAAAATTTGAAGCCAGTTAGATGAGTCATTGAGGGTTGTGAGGGTTGTGGAAGTTATCTGCGCCATGCCAGGATGCTGGGAATGGGTTCAACAACTTTGGTCACAGGGCACATGAATATGCCTACTGTTCCAAGAATCTGGTCTTCGTTACCGTACACAAGTGTCGAAAATTTGAAGCTGAATGGATGAGGCGCTGCCGAGTTATGAAAATAAAATAGAAAAGTAGGAAGAAAATTCAAGCAACCTCTTAAATGTGACCTTCCAGGGATACCTGATGACAATAAGAGTAGAAAGATCAGGGCCAGGCTCCTCTGGTGCTAGCCTGATCAATCAGACTGTTGCTACTAGTGGCCCACTGCTCCACATATCCATCACAGCCTGGTTGATCTTGTGCCTGGTGAAGATACTTGTCCAGTTTTCTCTTGAAGACCTCTACACTTGTTCCAGCAGTGTTTCTGATATCTTCTGGTAAGATGTTGAATAATCTGGGACCACGAATGCTGATACAGTGTTCCCTTATTGTGCCCACCGCACCCCTGCTTTTCACTGGTTTTATTTTGCAATTCCTCCCATCTCTATCGCTCCAGTATGTTATGGCAGTGTGCAGATTTGGGACCAGGCCCTCGAGTACTTTCCAGGTATATACGAGTATTATCATGTATCTCTCTCTCCTCTACTCCACTAAGTACATATTTAAGACTTTTGAAGACTTTAAGGCGTTTGTGGTAATTTAAATGCTTTACTGGCTCTATGCTGGCCGTAAACGATCTCTATATTTGTTCCAGCCCTGATATTTATCCAGCCCTAAACAGGGCCGTCAACACTGAGCAATATTCCAAATGAGGGAGCACTAGCGATTTGAAAAGTGTCATCATTGGCATTATTTCCCTTGTTTTGAAAGTTCTCATTATCCACCCCGTCATCCTCCTGGCTGTCGTGACCTTTGTCTCATTGTGTTATTTGAAAGAAAAGTCAGCTGACATAATTATTCCCAAGTCTTTCACGTGTTCCTTTTGTTCTATTAACGAGTTCTGTATACATTGTTCCTTTTGAGTTCTTCATCCATTTCCATACCTATGCAGCTGAAACTTATCACCATTGACCGTCAAGTTGTTCTCCACTGCCCACTGGAAGACCCTGCTTATGTCTTCCTGTAATTTTTCAGTGTCTTCTACGGAAGTGACTTTCATGCTTATTTTAGGGTCGTCTACAAATGATGATGCAAAACTATGACGGGTGTTTATATCTATGCTGTGAGGTTGAGAAACAGCTGAGATGCCAGGACAGTGCCTTGGGGAACTGAGCTTTTTACTTACTTCGCTGATGCTTGATTTTGCTGTTTACTACTACTTTTGGTGTGTGTGTGTGTGTGTGTGTGTGTGTGTGTGTGTGTGTGTGTGTGTTACCATTTTGTCCTAGGCACATGTCGATTAGACACTAGGCCTGTTGTATATATATGTGTGTGTGTGTGTGTGTGTGTGTGTGTGTGTGTGTGTGTGTGTGTGTGTGTGTGTGTGTGTGTGTGTGTAAGGAAACACTTCGAAATGTTTCGGCCCCGCCGGGAATTGAACCCGGGCCCTCCGTGCGTGAAGCAAGAGCTTTAGCCACCATGCCATCGTGTGTACTCACCTATTTGTACTCACCTATTTGTGGTTGCAGGGGTCGAGTCATAGCTCCTGGCCCCGCCTCTTCACTGATTGCTACTAGGTCCTCTCTCTCCCTGCTCCATGAGCTTTATCAAACCTAGTCTTAAAACTATGTATGGTTCCTGCCTCCACTATGTCGCTTTCTAAGCTATTCCACTTCCTGACAACTCTATGACTGAAGAAATACTTCCTAACATCCCTTTGACTCATAGGAGTCTTCAACTTCCAATTATGACCCCTTGTTTCTGTGTCCCCTCTCTGGAACATCTTGTCTCTGTCCACCTTATCTATTCCTCGCAGTATTTTATATGTCGTTATCATGTCTCCCCTAACCCTCCTGTCCTCTAGTGTCGTCAGGCCGATTTCCCTTAACCTTTCTTCGTAGGACAATCCCCTTAGCTCTGGGACTAGTCTTGTTGCAAACCTTTGCACTTTCTCTAATTTCTTGACGTGCTTGACCAGGTGTGGGTTCCAAACCGGTGCTGCATACTCCAGTATGGGCCTGACGTATATGGTATACAGAGTCTTGAATGATTCCTTAGTGAGGTATTGGAACGCTATTCTTAGGTTTGCCAGCCGCCCGTATGCTGCAGCAGTTATCTGATTGATGTGTGCCTCAGGAGATGTGCTCGGTATTATACTCACCCCAAGATCTTTTTCTTTGAGTGAGGCTTGCAGTCTTTGGCCACCTAGACTATACTCTGTCTGCGGTCTTCTTTGCCCTTCCCCGATATTCATGACTTTACATTTGGCAGGGTTAAATTCAAGGAGCCAGTTACTGGACCAGGCTTGCAGCCTGTCCAGGTCTCTTTGTAGTCCTGCCTGATCCTCGACTGATTTTATTCTTCTCATTAACTTCACATCATCTGCAAACAGGGACACTTCTGAGTCTATCCCTTCCGTTATGTCATTCACATATACCAAAAACAGTACAGGTCCTAGGACTGACCCTTGTGGAACTCCACTCGTCACAGGTGCCCACTCTGACATCTCGTCACGTACCATGACTCGTTGTTGCCTCCCTGTCAGATATTCTCTGATCCATTGCAGTGTTTTTCCTGTTACGTGTGCCTGATCCTTTAGCTTTTGCATTAACCTCTTGTGAGGAACTGTGTCGAACGCCTTCTTGCAGTCCAAAAATGCAGTCTATCCACCCTCTCTCTCGTGTCTTACTTCTGTTACCTTATCATAAAACTCCAGTAGGTTTGTGACACAGGATTTTCCTTCCCTGAAACCGTGCTGGTTGTCGTTTATAAGCTTGTGTCTTTCTAGGTGCTCCACCACTCTCCTCCTGATGATCTTCTCCATGACTTTGCATACTATACACGTCAGTGACACAGGTCTGTAGTTTAATGCCTTTATGGCCCTCATTTTGTGTACAATCATCCCATGATCACATTTGTTAAATGCCTTTGCAAAATATGTGTACCAGTGTGCAAGTTTGGGACCAGACCCTCAAATAACTTTCACATCATGTATCTCTGCTCCGCTCCAGTGAGTACATACAATATTTAAGATTTTGAGGCGTTCCCAGTAGCATGATAGGTTGAATAGTCTAGGTCCATGTTCATAGTGCTCATTGCAATACACAGCTTCAAGAGTAGATGTGATAAGGCCCAAGAAGCCAGAAATCAGTGATGCCCATCAAATTAGCCTACGATAAGGGGTCAGGAGCCGAGATTTGACCCCCGCAGAGAACTCAATGAGTGTGCGCAAACACCCCCTCCCTCTTCTCTCTCTCTCCCTTATGCAAGGGTGAAAGCCTTGAAGTAGGAAGAAAGGAAATTTTAAACTTTCTAGTGTTGGACCAATAAATTATTCAAGACTCTTATCAACAAAAGGTACACACATACACATCAAACTCCTATGATAAAACTATCACTCAAAAATAAACACCAAAAAATTGCACAACAGAATAATAATATTCCTAAAGGAGGTTTAAATATTCTGCTTCAATGAAAACAAAGCTGATCATAGGAAGCGGATTTGTTTGGTGTTGTGCGAGTGAAAGGTCCAGCGAAAGTTGTTAATGCCAATCATAAGGTCACTTAGGCGAAAAATCTGCAGTAATCATTGCGATATCGGTTCAAGAGTTGAGTACACGCATGCATGGTGCTTCATAATGTGTGAGGGTCGGCCAGCGTGGGCAGAGACCGGGCAAGATGGACAAGAATCTGTGAGTGTCAACTTTTTCTTGAGAAGTTCAAACAAGAGAAGCAGTGAGTGCGTCAGGATATATGTGATCCTCAAAATCACCAGTGATGATAACATCACAACAAATGTATTAAGCAGACATGTCTGCAATGTTAGGGAACTTTAGTTTGAATCCGGTTCACTCACTAGGTTCATCCATGCAATAAAGTTTATAAAAACGTGGGTATATATAGTAGAATGAAGTATAAGCAGGAGCACCAAATGCGTGCTCAAAAATAGCATAACTGACTTCACAATACGACACTGTTTTGGCAATTTATCCTCAATTTAGCTAAAATTTTAGACATTTTAAAACTCCCAGTGTTCTCCACAACACTACTGCTAAGACTGGTAAATACATTGTCTGAAACGACATGTGTATGATCCCCTCTTTTAAAATGAATCTGGGTTCATTATATTTCCTTAAATGGCCGTATTTGTTCTTATGTATAAGACTGTCACATGCAGCTTTCTCCACCTGACTATATCCTATATATATTCATGTTACTCATTTTCCAGGTAGATCTGTCTGTGACTCGATAAAGCCCACTGCGTGGACGAAACGTTGTCAATAAAGGATCATATTATACTGCTTATGTGTTTATTTTTTCCATTGTGTCGGTATTTTATACCATTTATTTCCATGTATAACACACACTGTATACACTACAGTGTGTGTAGTGTATACACTACAGTGTGTGTAGTGTATACACACCAATATTCCTTTTGTTAATCTTAGCTTATGAGCGAAGGTCAATAAAGGGTTATTTCATTTCACTATACTTATTGATGCCTTTTTTTGATCTGTGTGTGAATTTAACTTTTGTTTCCTTCCAATATAACGTCTATTCTCTAACTTTTGTTGTTATGGGTTCAGCTCTAGCTCCTGTTCTCGCTAAACATTATATAGAGTAGAAACTGTTTTACTTCCTTCTGTTGGGGTACATCCTTCTCTCTAGCTTTATGTAGAATAGTGACAGGTTGGACAAACAGATGACTGAGATGTAGGATCCCAGAGGGACCTGCTTAGGTTGGACCAGTAGGCCTGCTGCAGTGTTTCTCCATACTATGACCTGTATTAATATTGGTAGAATTACCGACAATATGCTAAGTTTACTTAACATATTGACATTTTATTGTGGCAACGTTTTGCTCTCCAGGAGCTTGAAAAAGCTCCTGGAGAGCGAAACGGCTTGAAAAAGCTCCTGGAGAGCGAAACGTTACAACAATAAAATGTCACATTAGTTGCATTTGTGTCCTTTTACTTAACATACTATGACCTGTTCTATGTGGGACAGAGATCAAGAAGTTTCCTGGCAAGAGGTTCAGCTAAGTTGTAAGCCCATGGGTGTTGATACAATGTTCTTGTACTGTCCCCAACGCACCCCTGATATTGTTAAGTAAAAGGACACAAATGCAACTAATGTGACATTTTATTGTGGCAACGTTTCGCTCTCCAGGAGCTTTCTCAAGCCGTTACAAGCGTTACATGGACACAGTGGGCTATTATATACTCTCAAAGTGAGGTGAAATACTAGTGGTGGTCGAGGTAGTAGTGATAAGTAGTAGTAGTAGTAATACAATAAGGTAGAACAATCAATATGCACATGAGTAAAAGGTGATAAAACAAATACTTGGGTAGTATAACAATAGGTTAGACAAGCTAACACTAGAGTCGCCATTGCTTCCAGTACTTCTATTAAGGATCTAACCAGGACTAAATCCAAGCACCATGAACCAGTCAACGCAGGGGTCTACACTTTACCCTGTGGAGGCTGCGACAGAATTTATGTAGGAGAAACAGCAAGAAACCTCGAAACACGCATCAATGAACACATTAATGCATGCAGAAACGATAACCTGAACAACGCCTGCGTACAACACCGAAATTCCAACAATCATCTCATGAAATTCAAAGACGCCCGACTAGTAATCAAAGAAACTAATTTCCGTAGACGCAAATGCCTTGAATCAGCACTTATCTCTGTTTCTAACACAATTAAACAAAACAAAGGCAGCTTCACCATCTCTGAAGTCTTAGCAAGAATCCTCCTGAAAACAGTTAACCATACCATCACATAGTCTCTCCTGCTAATTCAACACAAGCACATCGTAGATGTGGAACACTCCTACAGGCCTTCTATATTTCAACCTCCAGCATAAAATATTTGTCTAACCTATTGTTATACTACCCAAGTATTTGTTTTATCACCTTTTACTCATGTGCATATTGATTGTTCTACCTTATTGTATTACTACTACTACTACTTATCACTACTACCTCGACCACCACTAGTATTTCACCTCACTTTGAGAGTATATAATAGCCCACTGTGTCCATGTAACGCTTGTAACGGCTTGAGAAAGCTCCTGATGAGCGAAACGTTGCCACAATAAAATGTCACATTAGTTGCATTTGTGTCCTTTTACTTAACATATTGTCGGTAATTCTACCAATATTATTACACCCCTGATATTCACTGGATTTATTTCACATTTCCTCCCATATTTCTCACTCCAATATGTTATGTTAGCATGCAGATTTACGACAGCTTTCTTCTACTAGTGCCAGATCATTTAGGCTGTACCAGCTATGTGACCCTACGGAAGCTAGCACAAGCAAGCACACTCAAATACATGGCATTCAGCAATAGACACTGCCTTTCACCATTCCCTTCTCTCTCTCTCTCTCTCTCTCTCTCTCTCTCTCTCTCTCTCTCTCTCTCTCCCATACACAGTCACATCATTCCTTACTCTTTCTTCTCTCTCACTACTCAATACAGCCACAAACCCCCTACTTTCAAAATATCCAACAGACTATTATCTTCAATATTACTAACATACTAGCTACAAAATCGCCAACAAACCTCAAAGCATAGTACACTCCCTGCTTCATACATAAACTGTATCATCCTTTGCAGATGATACTAGAATTTACATGTGAGTGGCAGCCATAGAAAACACTAGCTTCCAAGGTGATGAAAACCAAGCCTTCTAGTGGGCCACTGACAACACTATGATGTTCAACGAGGGAAAATTTCATTTACTACGTTAAGTTAGGATGGAGGAAATAAAAGCAAGATCACTTAAAAAAAAGTAAGTCTAATGCTAATATGAGAGACCTGGGAGTGTTAATGCTAAACGATCGCACATTCATGAACAACAATGTTGTTATCGCAGCTGCACAGCAACTGATAGGGTAAGTAGAACCTTCAAAACAAAAGATTGTATACTAACGGCCACGTTCAAGGCAGGTGAAATTGCAGAAATGGAAAATGTACACAGCTCATATAAGCTCAGTCAATGCAGCTAAATTACTGGGAATCCCTCAAACTGTACTCCTTAAAACATAAGCGAGAAAGATACATTTTAATCTACACCTGGAAGATACTGGTCCCAAATCTGCACACCGAAATCACTATACATGACAGAAGGCTCGACAGACAGTGCAGAATGCCTCCTGTGAAAAGCAGGGAAGCGATGAGTGCACAGAGAGAATTTAGTAAAGTATAAAGAGACCACGACTCTTCAACACCCTACCTTCAACAAACCCAAAGCTGTCTTCATGAGGGAAGTCGAAAATATCCTCATATGATATGAGGAACTGATATGAGTCATATCAGTTCCTGCTCAGCCAGGCTGTTCCATACAATAGACTGAGGGTGAAGGGCACAAACAGCTTGGTCGATCTGGATAGCAACCAGGAGGCTTGGTCTGGGACCGGGACGCAGAAGTGGTAACCTCTGGAAGCTGCTACAAGTGATCTACAAGTTCAGAATTACCACCAGACAACTGTCCTCAACAGTAACACTGCCATGTTTCACACAACCTGAGTGTTGGCACAAGACACTAACCTGAGTGATGGCACAAGACACTAACCTCAGTGTTGGCACAAGACACTAACCTCAGTGATGGTACAAGACACTAACCTGTGTGATGGCACAAGACACTAACCTCAGTGTTGGTACAAGACACTAACCTCAGTGATGGTACAATATACTAACCTGTGTGATGGCACAAGACACTAACCTCAGTGTTGGCACAAGACACTAACCTCAGTGATGGTACAAGACACTAACCTGTGTGATGGCACAAGACACTAACCTCAGTGATGGTACAAGACACTAACCTGAGTGATGGCACAAGACACTAACCTCAGTGTTGGCACAAGACACTAACCTCAGTGATGGTACAAGACACTAACCTGTGTGATGGCACAAGACACTAACCTCAGTGATGGTACAAGACACTAACCTGAGTGTTGGCACAATACACTAACCTCAGTGATGGTACAAGACACTAACTTCAGTGATGGCACAAGACACTAACCTCAGTGATGGTACAAGACACTAACCTGTGTGATGGCACAAGACACTAACCTCAGTGTTGGCACAGGACACTAACCTCAGTGATGGTACAAGACACTAACCTCAGTGATGGTACAAGCCACTAACCTCAGTGTTGGAACAAGACACTAACCTGAGTGATGGCACAAAGACACTAACCTGAGTGTTGGCACAAGACACTAACCTCAGTGTTGGCACAAGACACTAACCTCAGTGTTGGCACAAGACACTAACCTCAGTGTTGGCACAAGACACTAACCTCAGTGATGGTACAAGACACTAATCTGAGTGTTGGCACAAGACACTAACCTGAGTGATGGTACAAGACACTAATCTGAGTGCTGACACAAGACATTAACCTGAGTGTTGTCACAAGACACTAACCTCAGTGATGGTACAAGACACTAATCTGAGTGATGGCACAAGACACTAACCTCAGTGTTGGCACAAGACACTAACCTCAGTGTTGGCACAAGACACTAACCTCAGTGATGGTACAAGACACTAACCTGAGTGTTGGCACAAGACACTAACCTGAGTGATGGTACAAGACACTAATCTGAGTGATGGCACAAGACACTAACCTGAGTGTTGGCACAAGAAACTAACATGAGTGATGGCACAAGAAACTAACCTCAGTGATGGTACAAGACACTAATCTGAGTGATGGTACAAGACACTAATCTGAGTGATGGTACAAGACACTAACCGGAGTGATGGTACAAGACACTAACCGGAGTGATGGTACAAGACACTAACCGGAGTGATGGTACAAGACACTAACCGGAGTGAAGGTACAAGACACTAACCTGAGTGATGGTACAAGACACTGACGTGAGTGATGGTACAAGACACTAACCTGAGTGATGGTACAAGACACTAACCTGAGTGATGGTACAAAACACTAACCTGAGTGATGGTACAAGACACTAACCGGAGTGAAGGTACAAGACACTAACCTGAGTGATGGTACAAGACACTAATCTGAGTGATGGTACAAGACACTAATCTGAGTGATGGTACAAGACACTAACCTGAGTGATGGTACAAAACACTAACCTGAGTGATGGTACAAGACACTAACATGTACTACTGAAGTCTGGCAGCACCTTGCATGACGTGTACTACTGAAGTCTGGCAGCACCTTGCATGACGTGTGCTACTGAAGTCTGGCAGCACCTTGCATGACGTGTGCTACTGAAGTCTAGCAGCACCTTGCATGACGTGTGCTACTGAAGTCTAGCAGCACCTTGCATGACGTGTGCTACTGAAGTCTGGCAGCACCTTGCATGACGTGTGCTACTGAAGTCTGGCAGCACCTTGCATGACGTGTACTACTGAAGTCTGGCAGCACCTTGCATGACGTGTGCTACTGAAGTCTGGCAGCACCTTGCATGACGTGTGCTACTGAAGTCTGGCAGCACCTTGCATGACGTGTGCTACTGAAGTCTGGCAGCACCTTGCATGACGTGTCTGAAGTCTGGCAGCACCTGCATGACGTGTGCTACTGAAGTCGGCAGCACCTGATGACGTATGCACTGAAGTCTGCAGCACCTTGCATGACGTGTCTACTAAGTCTGGCAGCACCTTGCATGACGTGCTACTGAAGTCTGGCAGCACCTTGCATGACGTGTGCTACTGAAGTCTGGCAGCACCTTGCATGACGTGCTACTGAAGTCTGGCAGCACCTTGCATGACGTGCTACTGAAGTCTGGCAGCACCTGCATGACGTGCTACTGAAGTCTGGCAGCACCTTGATGACGTATGCTACTGAAGTCTGGCAGCACCTTGCATGACGTGTGCTACTGAAGTCTGGCAGCACCTTGCATGACGTTGCACTGAAGTCTGGCAGCACCTTGCAGACGTGTGCTACTGAGTCTGGCAGCACCTTGCATGACGTGTGCTACTGAAGTCTGGCAGCACCTGCATGACGTTGCTACTGAAGTCTGGCAGCACCTTGCATGACGTGTGCTACTGAAGTCTGGCAGCACCTGCATGACGTAGTGCTACTGAAGTCTGGCAGCACCTTGCATGACGTGTGCTACTGAAGTCTGGCAGCACCTGCATGACGTGTGCTACTGAAGTCGGCAGCACCTTGCATGACGAGGCTACGAAGTCTGGCAGCACCTTGCATGACGTTGCACGAAGTCTGGCACACCTGCATGACGTGCACTGAAGTCTGGCAGCACCTTGCATGACGTATGCACTGAAGTCTAGCACCTGCATGACGTAGCTACAAGTCTGGCAGCACCTGCATGAGTGCACAAGCTGGCACACCTTGCAGGCTACGAAGTCTGGCAGCACCTGCATGACGTTGCACGAAGTCGCGCACTGCGACGTGCACAGTCTGGACCACCATGCAACAGTGCCTACTGAAGTCACAGGCACACACGTGCAACAGGCTACGAAGTCACAGGCACCGATGACGGCACATGAAGTCGGCACCACTCAGTGCAACACGGCACCACCACAGTCAACACAGGCAGCACCCAGTGCAACACAGGCACCCACACATGCAACACAGCACCACATGCATGAAAAAGTGCTACACAGTCACCAGCACCACAGTGCAAACAGGCACCAATCAGTGCAACACCCTGCACACCAGTGCTACGAAGTCTGCATGCACCATGCATGAAACAGGACCACACACAGTGCAACACAGCACCACACAGTGCAACACAGGCACACCAGTGCACACAGGACACACACAGTGCAACACACGGCACACACAGTGCACAACTGGCACCACACACATGCAACACAGCACCACAAGTCACACAGCACCACATGAATGCAACAGGCAGCACACACAGTGCAACACAGCACCACACATGCAACAAGCACCACACACGTACAACACAGGCACCAACACATGAACACAGGCACCACACAGTGCAACACAGGCACCACACACAGTGCACAGCACACACCAGTGCACACAGGCACACCAGTCACACGGCACCACAAGTCCACAGCACCACCACATGCAACCAGGCACTACACACAGGCAACACCCATGGCACACACAACACATGACACAGACCCAGTGCAACACAGGCACCACACAGTGCAAGCACAGGGACCACAAGTAACCAGGCACCACACAGTGCAACACAGGCCACATGCAACCGGCACCACACAGTGCAACACAGCACCACACAGTGCGGAGCACCACCACCAGTGCAACACAGACAGTGCACCAGCACCTCAGTGCAACACAGGCACCACACCGTGCACACGGCACCACACCAGTGCACACACAACAGGCACCAACAGTGCAACACAGGCACCACAGTGCACTCAGGCACACACACAGTGCAACACAGGCACCAACAGTGCACACGGCACCACGTGCATGCAACATGGCACCAGCACCCATGCACAGTATGCACACCATGCAACAGGACACACACAGTGCACACAGTGCACCATCAGTGCAACCAACACAGTGCACACAGGCACGCATACGGTGCAACACAGGCACCACACAGTGCAACACAGGCACCACACACAGTGCAACACAGGCACCACACATGCAACACAGGCACCACACACAGTGCAACACAGCACACCACACAGTGGGAACTACAGGCACCACACAGTGCACAGGCACACACACATGCCACGGCACCACACAGTGCAACACAGACACCACACAGTGCAACACAGGCACCACACAGTGCAACACAGGCACCACACACAGTGCAACACAGGCACCACACAGTGCAACACAAGCACCACACAGCACCACACAGTGCAACACAGGCACCACACACAATGCAACACAGACACCACACAGTACAACACAGGCACCACAGTGCAACACATGCACCACACACAGTGCAACACAGGCACCACACACAATGCAACACAGGCACCACACAGTGCAACACAGGCACCACACACAATGCAACACAGGCACCACACAGTGCAACACTGGCACCACACACAATGCAACACAAGCACCACACAGTGCAACACAAGCACCACACAGTGCAACACAGGCACCACACAGTGCAACACAAGCACCACACAGTGCAACACAGGCACCACACACAATGCAACACAAGCACCACACAGTGCAACACAAGCACCACACAGTGCAACACAGGCACCACACAGTGCAACACTGGCACCACACCCCTGGCTTGACACATGTACCTCACTCACCACAATAATAATAAAAAACACTAGCTTATATAGTGGCAGCGTTTTGCTCACTGAAGATCTCTACACTGAGCAAAACATTAAATTAGCTTTTTAAGTAGCATTATAAACCAGTTTCATGTAGCATTATAAACCAGTTTCATGTAGCATTATAAACCAGTTTCATGTAGCATTATAAACCAGTTTCATGTAGCATTATAAACCAGTTTCATGTAGCATTATAAACCAGTTTCATGTAGCATTATAAACCAGTTTCATGTAGCATTATGTTTCATATATTATAAACCAGATTCATGTAGCATTATAAACCAGTTTCATGTAGCATTATAAACCAGTTTCATGTAGCATTATAAACCAGTTTCATGTAGCATTATAAACCAGTTTCATGCAGCATTATAAACCAGTTTCATGTAGCATTATAAACCAGTTTCATGTAGCATTATAAACCAGTTTCATGCAGCATTATAAACCAGTTTCATGCAGCATTATAAACCAGTTTCATGCAGCATTATAAACCAGTTTCATGCAGCATTATAAACCAGTTTCATGTTGCATTATAAACCAGTTTCATGTAGCATTATGTTTCATATATTATAAACCAGATTCATGTAGCATTATAAACCAGTTTCATGTAGCATTATGTTTCATATATTATAAACCAGATTCATGTAGCATTATAAACCAGTTTCATGTAGCATTATAAACCAGTTTCATGTAGCATTGTTTCATATATTATTAACCTGTTTCATGTAGAATTATAAACGTGTTTCATGTAGCATTATAAACCAGTTTCAAGTAGCATTATAAGCCAGATTCATGTAGCATTATAAACCAGATTCATGTAGCATTATAAACCAGATTCATGTAGCATTATAAACCAGTTTCATGTAGCATTATAAACCAGATTCATGTAGCATTATAAACCAGTTTCATATAGCATAAATCAGTTTCAAGTAGCATTATAAACCAGTTTCATGTAACATTATAAACCAGTTTCATGTAGCATTATAAACCAGATTCGTGTAGCATTATAAACCAGATTCATGTAGCATTATAAACCAGATTCATGTAGCATTATAAACCAGATTCACATAGCATTATAAACCAGTTTCATGTAGCATAAATCAGTTTCATGTAGCATTATAAACCAGTTTCATGTAGCATTATAAACCAGTTTCATGTAGCATTATAAACCAGTTTCATGTAGCATTATAAACCAGTTTCATGTAGCATTATAAACCAGATTTGTGTAGAATTATAAACCAGATTCATGTAGCATTATAAACCAGTTTCATGTAGCATCAATCAGTTTCATGTAGCATTATAAATAAGTTTCATGTAGCATTACAAACCAGTTTCATGTAGCATTATAAACCAGATTCGTGTAGTATTATAAACCTGTTTCTTTTCATTACAAAAAACGTTCAAGGTGATGTAAGAATCGTCTGTAAAAGCCTGGGGTTGTGTTGACAGTAGTGGCTCATGCTAACCTTCCAAGTGTGTATAGAAATATACCTAGTTTTATGTTACTAGTGCAGCATGGTAGGTAGGTAGGGTGTAGAGGGCACTGTCTTGCTAGTATTAACAGTGACTTGCAATAGCTAACACTCTCATCCTCTGTGACTTACACCAGCCTCAGTGTTCTCATTCACTGCTAACACACTCATCCTCTCTGTGAATTACACCAGCCTCAGTGTTCTCATTCACTGCTAACACACTCATCCTCTCAGTGACTTACACCAGCCTCAGTGTTCTCATTCACTGCTAACACTCTCATCCTCTCAGTGACTTACACCAGCCTCAGTGTTCTTATTCACTGCTAACACTCTCATCCTCTCTGTGACTTACACCAGCCTCAGTGTTCTCATTCACTGCTAACACTCCCACCCTCTCTGTGACTTACACCAGCCTCAGTGTTCTCATTCAATGCTAACACCTTGCTGCTGAGAGCTTGTGATAAGCATCTGAGCAGCAAGTGTGTTATCAGTGATGTGATAAGCTTGTTATCCACCTGTACACCCGCCTCTGATTATCACCTGGCATAGTAACTAACCATCTATAATGCTGAGTACCCCGCGTTGGTACCACTGCTGGGCTGAGGAGTGGTACCACTGCTGGGCTGGAGAGTTTAATATCACTGCTGGGCTGAGGTGGAGGCTCTGATTCCACTGCTGGGCTGGGGAGCTGGTACTACAGATGGGCTAGGGTGGGGGGTCTGGTATCACTGCTGGGCTGGGGAGCTGGTACTACAGATGGGCTAGGGTGGGGGATCTGGTATCACTGCTGGGCTGGGAGCTGGTATTTCTAATGGGCTAGGGTGGGGGTCTGGTATCACTGCTGGGCTGGGAGCTAGTACTACTAATGGGCTAGGGTGGTGGGTCTGGTATCACTGCTGGGCTGGGGAGCTGGTACTACAGATGGGCTAGGGTGATGGGTCTGGTATCACTGCTGGGATGGGGAGCTGGTACTACTGATGGATTAGGGTGAGGGGTCTGGTATCACTGCTGGGCTAGAGAGCTGGTATCACTGGTGGGCTGGACTGGAGGGTCTGGTATCACTGTTGGGCTGAACTGGAGGGTCTGGTACCACTGTTGGGCAGGGCTGGAGGGTGTGGTAGCACTGCAGGGCTGGGCTGGAGCGCCTGGTACTACTGGTGGGCTGGACTGGAACCACTGATGGACTACGCTGGAAGGTCTGGTATCACTGATGGGCTGGGCTGGTGGGTCTGGTATCACTGATGGGCTGGGCTGGAGGGTCTGGTATCACTGATGGGTTGGGCTGGAGGGTCTGGTATCACTGATGGGCTGGGGTGGAGGGTCTGGTATCACTGATGGGATAGGCTGGAGGGTTTGGTACCACTGCTGGGCTGGAGGGTCTGGTACCAATGCTGGGCTGGAGAGTCTGGTATAACTGCTGGGCTGGAGGGTTTGGTATCACTGCTGGACTGGGATGGTCTGGTACCACTGCTGGGCTGGAGGGTCTGGTATCACTGCAGGGCTGGGCTGGAGGGTCTGGTATAACTGCTGGACTGGGATGGTTTGGTACCACTGCTGGACTGGGATGGTCTGGTACCACTGCTGGGCTGGAGGGTCTGGTATCACTCCTGGGCTGGGCTGGAGGGTCTGGTATCACTCCTGGGCTGGGCTGGAGGGTCTTTTATCATTGCTGGGCTCCTGGGTCTGGTATCATTGCTGAGCTGGAGGGTCTAGTATCACTGCTGGGCTGGAGGGGTCTGGTATCACTGGTGGACTGGGATGGTCTGGTACCACTGCTGGGCTGGAGGGTCTGGTATCACTACTGGGCTGTGCTGGAGGGTCTGGTATAACTGCTGGACTGGGATGGTCTGGTACCACTGCTGGACTGGAGGGTCTGATATCACTGCTGGACTGGGATGGTCTGGTACCACTGCTGGACTGGAGGGTCTGGTATCACTGCTGGGCTGGAGGGTCTGGTACCACTGCTGGGCTGGTACGTGTGGGAACAGTGTTGCCAATAACAGTGATCAACCTTCTATCTCCGGTGAGGGTCTGCAGTTATCGTACTGCAACAACCTCACAAACACACTGTCTCCCTCCTCGGTATTTAAGGTACTGTGAGGTACCATGTGTAGGTACCTACGTACCTTAGGTAACTTGCAACACCTGAGCAATGTCTCTGCTCAAAATGCAGCTGCAAAGAATGAAAATATGATAAATGTTTGAGACGTAATGGCAGCACTGCCTCGAGGCCACGGTCAGTGACGTCATAACTGCAAGGACTAGTGACGTCATGAGTTGAAGGACTAGTGACGTCATTCATCCAGCAGCAGCAGTGTTGCCATGTCTAGAAAGACATCATGACTGGCTGAAAGTGTCACCATGACTGAGGGAAGGTGTCAATGATGTCAAGGATGTTACACCAGCTCTGGTAACATTCGTAACGTCACTCCTCCCCAACACCTGTGACGTCACTCCTCCCCAACACCCGTGACGTCACTCCTCCCCAACACTCGTGACGTCACTCCTCCCCAACACCCGTGACGTTACTCCTCCCCAACACTCGTGACGTCACTCCTCCCCAACACTCGTGACGTCACTCCTCCCCAACACCCGTGACGTCACTCCTCCCCAACACCCGTGACGTCACTCCTCCCCAACACCCGTGACGTTACTCCTCCCCAACACTCGTGACATTACTCCTCCCCAACACTCGTGACATTACTCCTCCCCAACACTCGTGACGTCACTCCTCCCCAACACCCGTGACGTTACTCCTCCCCAACACTCGTGACATTACTCCTCCCCAACACCCGTGACGTTACTCCTCCCCAACACTCGTGACGTCACTCCTCCCCAACACTCGTGACGTCACTGATCCCAACAGTCGTGACGTCACTGAAAGCAACAGTTAGGGGAGAAGTATGAGACATCACCAGCACGAGACAACACGAACATAAGAACATAAGAAAGGAGGAACACTGCAGCAGGCCTGTTGGCCCATACTAAGCAAGTCCTTCACAATCCATCCCACTAACAGAATATTTGCTCAACCCAATTTTCAATACTATCCAAGAAATAAGCTTTGATAATTCTATTCACTCATGTGCGAGTCCCACTCAAATCCAACCCCTCTCACTCATGAATTTATCCAACCTAAATTTGAAACTACCCAAGGTCCTTGCTTCAATAACCCTACTAGGCAGACTGTTCCACTCATCAACTACCCTATTTCCAAACAAATACTTTCCTATATCCTTTCTAAATCTAAACTTGTCTAATTTGAATCCATTATTGCGGGTTCTCTCTTGGAGAGATACCCTCAAGACCTTATTTATATCCCCTTTGTTAATACCCATTTTCCGAGCACGAGACAACACCAGCACGAGACAACACCAGCACGAGACAACACCAGCACGAGACAACACCAGCACCAGACAACACCAGCACGAGACAACACCAGCACGAGACAACACCAGCACGAGACAACACCAGCACGAGACAACACCAGCATGAGACAACACCAACATGAGACAACACCAGCATGAGACAACACCAGCATGAGACAACACCAGCATGAGACAACACCAACATGAGACAACACCAGCACAAGACAACACCAACATGAGACAACACCAGCACGAGACAACACCAGCATGAGACAACACCAGCACGAGACAACACCAGCACGAGACAACACCAGCACGATACAACACCAGCACGAGACAACACCAGCACGAGACAACACCAGCATGAGACAACACCAGCATGAGACAACACCAGCACGAGACAACACCAGCACGAGACAACACCAGCATGAGACAACACCAGCACGAGACAACACCAGCACGAGACAACACCAGCACGAGACAACACCAGCATGAGACAACACCAACATGAGACAACACCAGCACGAGACAACACCAGCATGAGACAACACCAACATGAGACAACACCAGCATGAGACAACACCAGCATGAGACAACACCAGCATGAGACAACACCAGCATGAGACAACACCAACATGAGACAACACCAGCACAAGACAACACCAACATGAGACAACACCAGCATGAGACAACACCAACACGAGACAACACCAGCATGAGACAACACCAGCACGAGACAACACCAGCATGAGACAACACCAGCACGAGACAACACCAGCAAGAGACAACACCAGCACGAGACATCAGCATGAGACAACATCAGCATGAGACAACACCAGCACGAGACAACACCAGCACGAGACAACACCAGCACGAGACAACACCAGCATGAGACAACACCAGCACGAGACAACACCAACACGAGACAACACCAGCATGAGACAACACCAACACCAGCACGAGACAACACCAGCATGAGACAACACCAGCACGAGACAACAGCATGAGACTAACACCAACACCAGCACGAGACAACACCAGCACGAGACAACACCAACACGAGACAACACGAGAACGACACATCAACACCACCAGATATGACCAGCACAAGAAATGACCAACACAAGACATGACCAGCATAAGACATGACCAGCACGTCACGTGTGTTAAGTCTCTTCATGTCACTATACCGTATATATGGTTTGGTGGCAGAGGACAGCTAACAACACTGGTGTGGTGGCAGAGAGCAGCTGACAACACTGGTGTGGTGGCAGAGAGCAGCTGACAACACTGGTGTGGTGGCAGAGAGAAGCTGACAACAGTGGTGTGGTGGCAGAGAGAAGCTGACAACAGTGGTGTGGTGGCAGAGAGAAGCTGACAACACTGGTGTGATGGCAGAGTGCAACTGACAACACTGGTGTGGTGGCAGAGAGCAGCTGACAAAACTGGTGGTGGCAGAGAGCAGCTGACAACAATGGAGTGGTGACAGAGAGCAGCTGACAACACTGGTGTGGTGACAGAGAAGCTGACAACACTGGTGTGGTGGCAGTGATCAGCTGACAACACTGGTGTGGTGGAAGAGAGCAGCTGAACATCACTGGTGTGGTGACAGCAGCTGACAACACTGGTGTGGTGACAGAATAGTTAACAACACTGGTGTGGTGGCAGAGAGCAGCTGACAATACTGGTGTGGTGGCAGAGAGCAGCTGACAACACTGTAATGGAAGAGCTGACAACACTGGTGTTATGGCAGAGAGCAGCTGGAAACACTGGTATGGAGGCAGAGAGCAGCTAACAACAATTGAGTGGTGACAGAGAACAGCTGACAACACTGGTGTGGTGACAGAGCAGCTGACAACACTGGTGTGGTGGCAGTGATCAGCTGACAACACTGGTGTGGTGGCAGTGATCAGCTGACAACACTGGTGTGGTGGAAAAGAGCAGCTGACAACACTGGTGTAGTGGCAGAGAGCAACTGACATCACTGGTGTGGTAACGCAGCTGACAACACTGGTGTGGTGACAGAATAGTTAACAACACTGGTGTGGTGGCAGAGAGCAGCTGACAATACTGGTGTGGTGGCAGAGAGCAGCTGACAACACTGTAATGGAAGAGCTGACAACACTGGTGTTATGGCAGAGAGCAGCTGGAAACACTGGTATGGAGGCAGAGAGCAGCTGACAACAATGGAGTGGTGACAGAGAACAGCTGACAACACTGGTGTGGTGACAGAGCAGCTGACAACACTGGTGTGGTGGCAGTGATCAGTGACAACACTGGTGTGGTGGAAAGAGCAGCTGACAACACTGGTGTAGTGGCAGAGAGCACTGACATCACTGGTGTGGTAACAGCAGCTGACAACACTGGTGTGGTGACAGAATAGTTGGACAACACTGGTGTGGTGGCAGAGAGCAGCTGACAATACTGGTGTGGTGGCAGAGAGCAGCTGACAACACTGTAATGGAAGAGCTGACAACACTGGTGTTGGCGAGAGCAGCTGGAAACACTGGTATGGAGGCAGAGAGCAGCTGACAACACTAGTGTGGTGACAGAGAGCAGCTGACAACACTGGTGTGGTGGCAGAGAGCAGCTGACAATACTGGTATGGTGGCAGAGAACAACCTGACAACACTGGTGTGGTGGCAGAGAGCAGCTGACAACACTGGTGTGGTGGCAGAGAGCAGCTGACAACACTGGTGTGGTGGCAGAGCAGCTGACAACACTGGTGTGGTGGCAGAGAGCAGCTGACAACACTGTAATGGAAGAGCTGATAACACTGGTGTTATGGCAGAGAACAGCTGGAAACACTGGTATGGTGGCAGAGAGCAGCTGACAACACTGGTGTGGTGACAGAGCAGCTGACAACACTGGTGTGGTGGCAGAGAGCAGCTGACAACACTGTAATGGAAGAGCTGATAACACTGGTGTTATGGCAGAGACAGCTGGAAACACTGGTATGGTGGCAGAGAGCAGCTGGAAACACTGGTATGGTGGCAGAGAGCAGCTGACAACACTGGTGTGGTGGCAGAGAGCAGCTGACAGTACTGGTATGGTGGCAGAGAACACCTGACAACACTGGTGTGGTGGCAGAAAGCAGCTGACAACACTGTAATAGCAGAGCTGACAACACTGGTGTTATGGCAGAGAGCAGCTGGAAACACTGGTATGGTGGCAGAGAGCAGCTGACAACACTGGTGTGGTGACAGAGCAGCAGACAACACTGGTCTGGTGGAAGAGAGCTGACAACACTGGTGTGGTGGCAGAGCAACTGACAACACTGGTGTGATGGCAGAGAGCAACTGACAACACTGGTGTGGTGGCAGAGAGCAACTGACAACACTGGTGTGGTGGCAGAGAGCAACTGACAACACTGGTGTGGTGGCAGAGAGCAACTGACAAAACTGCTGTGGTGGCAGAGAGCAACAAACACTGGTGTGGTGGCAGAGAGCAGCTGACAACACTGGTGTGGTGGCAGAGAGCAGCTGACAACACTGGTGTAGTGGCAGAGAGCAGCTGACAACACTGGTGTGGTGGAAGAGAGCAGCTGACAACACTGGTGTAGTGGCAGAGAGCAGCTGACAATACTGGTGTGGTGGCAGAGAGCAACTGACAACACTGATGTGGTGGCAGAGAGCAGCTGACAACACTGGTGTGGTGGCAGAGAACACCTGACAACACTGGTGTGGTGGCAGAGAACACCTGACAACACTGGTGTGGTGGCAGAGAACACCTGACAACACTGGTGTGGTGGCAGAGAACACCTGACAACACTGGTGTGGTGGCAGAGAACACCTGACAACACAAGGTAAAGATCTCAGAGAGTAAAATAATCTCTCTCAACCCAAGGTTGTTGTACACATTACAGCCTTCCAGACCTTACAGCACTGCCACCACCACCTGCCATCACTGTTACCCACACCTTTCATCACTGTTACCCACACCTGCCATCACTTACTCTCGCCTGGCATCACTGTTACCCACACCTGCCAACAGTTACCCCTCACCTACCAACAGTTACCTCTCACCTTCCAACAGTTACCCCTCACCTACCAACAGTTACCCCTCACCTACCAATAGTTACCTCTCACCTACCAACAGTTACCCCTCACCTACCAACAGTTACCCATCACCTACCAATAGTTACCTCTCACCTACCAACAGTTACCCCTCACCTATTAATAGTTACCTCTCACCTACCAACAGTTACCCCTCACCTACCAACAGTTACCTCTCACCTTCCAACAGTTACCACTCACCTGTCAATAGTTACCCCTCACCTACCAACAGTTACCTCTCACCTACCAATAGTTACCCCTCACCTTCTAACAGTTACCCTCACCTTCCAACAGTTACCCCTCACCTACCAACAGTTACCCCTCACCTACCAACAGTTACCTCTCACCTACCAACAGTTACCCCTCACCTACCAATAGTTACCCCTCACCTACCAATAGTTACCCCTCACCTACCAATAGTTACCCCTCAACTACCAATAGTTACCCCTCACCTACCAACAGTTACCCCTCACCTGCCAAGTTACCCTCACCACCTGCCAACAGTTACTCCTCACCTACCTACCAACAGTTACCCCTCACCTACCAACAGTTACCTCTCACCTTCCAATAGTTACCCCTCACCTGCCAACAGCTACTTTTTACCTGCCAACAGTTACCTCTCACCTTCCAACAGTTACCCCTCACCTGCCAACAGCTACCTTTTACCTGCCAACAGTTACCCTTCACTTACCAACAGTTACCCCTCACCTACCAACAGTTACCCCTCACCTACCAACAGTTACCCCTCACCTACCAACAGTTACCTCTCACCTTCCAACAGTTACCCCTCACCTGCCAACAGTTGCACCTCACCACCTGCCAAGTTACCCCTCACCTATCAACAGTTACCTTTCACCTACCAATAGTTACCTCTCACCTACCAACAATTACCCCTCACCTACCAATAGTTACCTCTCACCTGCCAACAGTTACCCCTCACCTACCAATAGTTACCTCTCACCTACCAACAGTTACCCCTCACCTACCAACAGTTACCTCTCACCTTCCAACAGTTACCCCTCACCTGCCAACAGTTACCTTTTACCTGCCAACAGTTACCCCTCACCTGCCAACAGCTACCCCTCACCTGCCAACAGCTACCCCTCACCTGTCAACAGTTACCCTTCACCTGCCAACAGTTACCCCTCACCTGCCAACAGTTACCCCTCACCTGCCAACAGCTACCCCTCACCTGCCAACAGTTACCCCTCACCTGCCAACAGCTACCCCTCACCTGCCAAAAGTTACCCTTCACCTGCCAACAGTTACCCCTCACCTGCCAACAGCTACCCCTCACCTGTCAACAGTTACCCTTCACCTGCCAACAGTTACCCCTCACCTGCCAACAGTTACCCCTCACCTGCCAACAGCTACCCCTCACCTGCCAACAGTTACCCCTCACCTGCCAACAGCTACCCCTCACCTGTCAACAGCTACCCTTCACCTGCCAACAGTTACCCTTCATCTGCCAACAGTTACCCCTCACCTGATAACAGCTACCCCTCACCTGCCAACAGCTACCCCTCATCTGCCAACAGTTACCCTTCACCTGCCAACAGTTACCC
This sequence comes from Cherax destructor, assembly GCA_009830355.1. Classification (NCBI taxonomy): domain Eukaryota; kingdom Metazoa; phylum Arthropoda; class Malacostraca; order Decapoda; family Parastacidae; genus Cherax; species Cherax destructor. The sequence goes on from WNWK01002737.1 coordinate 125,221, forward strand.
CTCACCTGCCAACTGTTACCCCTCACCTGCCAACAGTTACCTCTCACCTGCCAACAGTTACCCCTCACCTGCCAACAGTTACCTCTCACCTGCCAACAGTTACCCCTCACCTGCCAACAGTTACCCCTCACCTGCCAACAGCTACCCCTCACCTGCCAACAGCTACCCCTCACCTGACAACAGCTACCCTTCACCTGCCAACAGTTACCCTTCATCTGCCAACAGTTACCCTCACCTGCCAACAGCTACCCCTCACCTGCCAACAGCTACCCCTCATCTGCCAACAGTTACCCTTCACCTGCCAACAGTTACCCCTCACCTGCCAACAGTTACCCCTCACCTGCCAACAGTTACCTCTCACCTGCCAACAGTTACCTCTCACCTGCCAACAGTTACCCCTCACCTGCCAACAGTTACCAGCTCACACACCTCATAAAGGTTAATTTAAAACAGCTGATGGTTACCTGACGTTCACACACATCATTACCACTGATGTTTCAACCACAATTTCTACGGTAATTTACGCTGGCAGATACAACGCGTTCACTTACGCACACGCAGCCTACGCACGGGCGCAAGCATGCATGATAATGCCAAAGTAATGATCGGTTTAAATACATGAGAAGAGAGGGAGAGTCCAGCAAAGTTTCCACACTGACCTTGTGCTCAGGTAAGTGGCTGTTGGATTTCAACATTAACAAGTGAAAGAATGTGTAATGAGGGAAAAGAAAATGTTGACTGTGTACAGAAGTCTTTAGACAGTGTGTAACTGTCTTTAGACGGTATATAGTTTGTAGACGGTATATAGCAGTCTCTAGACGGTGTACAGCAGTCTCTAGACGGTGAATAGCAGTATCTAGACGGTGTATAGCAGTCTCTAGACGGTGTATAGCAGTCTCTAGACGGTGTATAGCAGTTTCTAGACGGTGTATAGCAGTATCTAGACGGTGTATAGCAGTCTCTAGACGGTGTATAGCAGTCTCTAGACGGTGTATAGCAGTCTCTAGACGGTGTATAGCAGTCTCTAGACGGTGTATAGCAGTATCTAGACGGTGTATAGCAGTCTCTAGACGATGTATAGCAGTCTCTAGACGGTGTATAACAGCATCTAGACGGTGTATAGCAGTCTCTTGACGGTGTATAGCAGTCTCTAGACGGTGTATAGCAGTCTCTAGACGGTGTATAGCAGTATCTAGACGATGTATAGCAGTCTCTAGACGGTGTATAGCAGTCTCTTGACGGTGTATAGCAGTCTCTAGACGGTGTACAGCAGTCTGTAAACGGTATATAACAGTCTCTAGACGGTGTATAGCAGTCTGTAGACGGTATACAGAAGTTTGTGGACGGTATATAAGTCTGTAGACGGTATATATCAGTCCATGGACGGTATATAGAGGTTTGTAGACGGTATATACAGACGGTGTATAGAAGTCTGTAGACGATGTATAAATGTGAGACGGTGTATAGCAGTATGAGACGAAGTATAGCTATTTGCAGATGGTATGTAGTAGTATAAGACGGTGTACAAAAGTCTGTAGACGGTGTATAGTAGTATGAGACAGTGACAGTGTATAGCAGTATGAGACTGCATAGCAGTGTATATATGGTGTAAAGCAGTCAGAGATGGTGTGTACTTCCTGAGATGTAATATTGCCAGGTGAGGAGCAGTGTTGTCAGCAGGTGAGGAGCAGTGTTGTCAGCAGGTGAGGAGCAGTGTTGTCAGCAGGTGAGGAGCAGTGTTGTCAGCTTGTTGCATCAGTGTGGTGGCATCAAGACTCAGCAAATAACCTTGTGACATTCCCGTGCCTGTGACCAGCTTCAAGGGTTGTGCCCTTGCAGCTCAGCCTGAGGCCAGGCTTCCTGGATGACTGTCTGGGCAATCAAACTGTTGGTGATAGAGGCGTACAATGGACCCCAATGGAAATAGGTCACTTTGTCTTGACTTTTTGGGGTTATCCTGGGTAATTTACACGTATGTTACTGTATTTATGTGTACCTGTGCTTAAATAAACTTACTTACATAACTAATATAGCCTTGATGATGTGCCTCAGGATGTGAGGCCTAGGCCGCTAGAGGCGGGGGGTTGAAATTCCCTTAGGCCTTTCACCAGTTACTTAACACTGCTGAGTCTTCCACTAACCCCCTCAACCACCTTGGCACATAACTGTGGCCAGTTTCCAGAGTTACTACTTCTGCAGCCCGGCCTGTGGCCAGGCTTGTCTGGTCAACCAGGTTGCTACTGTTAGCGGCCCACTGGCTCACATATTCACCACAGCCTAGTTGATCTGGCTCTTGGTGGAGGTAATTGTCAAGTTTCTTCTCGAAAACGTCTACAATTCTTCCAAAAGTATTTCTGATATACTGTATACTGGTAGCAGGTTGAAAACTCTTGTCACACACACACACACACACACACACACACACACACACACACACACACACACACACACACACATACACACACACACACACACACACACATACACACACACGCACACCCACACATACATACACGCACACACACACACACAAACACAGTGTCAACAACCTACTGAAAACAAATTATCTGGAGGACGTTTCTGGGTGTCATCGCCTCCGCTGCCGGTTCCAGACCAGGCCTCCTGGAGAATCAAGGCCTGATTAATCAGGCTGTTACTGCTGGCCGCACAGTCCAATGCACGAACCACAGGAAACTTGTCCAGCTCCCTCCTGAAGACCAACAGGAGGGAGCTGCACGGAAGGAGGATGTTGAAAAGTCGGGGATCTCTGTCAACAATCACTAGTGCGTGTTTGTGAGGGGTCGAGTCTTAACTCCTGGACCCCACCAACCAATAGTATCTCTTTTTTTGTTACGTCTTAAAGATCATCATACCTACTTAGAAGTTACCTGAAGAAAATTTCTGGGACATGACCCCCCGAAGCCCGGTCCCAGATGTAACCTCCCGGTTAATGGACTTACCAACCAGTCTGCTGATGCATCATACAGTTTAGCACAGGCGCCACAGCCCGACTGATCAGGAACTGACTTGAATCAGTACCCGATCAGCCGGGCTGTGGTTTGTACGTTGGACTACGTGCAGCCAGCAGTAACAGTTTGGTTGATCAGGCCCTGATCCACAGTGAGGCCTGGTCAAGTACTGGGCCGCGGGGGGCGCTGACCCCCGGAACACCCTCCAGGTAGGTAGGAATTTATCACGTTTACTCTTGCAGACAGCCAGGGGTCTGATGGAAGAGTACTGAAGTCGTGTTCCCTTAACACTATTGTGTTATACACTAGTGTAAGCACTAAAACCCTACTTATTCATTGGTTTATTTTGCACCATCTGCCAAGCTTCTTGCGTCGTAGGCAGTGCCTTGTGTACTTTCCTTACATTCGCCGGTACTGCCGGCGAATTTAATTCGGCAAGTTTTACCTATTCGGCACGACACTACATATATAATTAAAAGGTCATGGGAGATCATTGTTTGACTAGCATCACTGGCAAGGAGCAAGTGATGAGGGTATGCTAGTGTCTTGTGTTAAGTAAGGTTGTTCTTAATAGTATACCAGGAAGCTACCCCATGTGACACCTCGCTAGTAAATTACTAGCTGCCATCCATGTGACACCCTGCTAGCATCACTAGTAAACTACTAGCTGCCATCCATGTGACACCCTGCTAGCATCACTAGTAAAGTACTAGCTAGTACAGCAACATAGCTATGCTCACCAGGGGTGTCAAGCCTAGCCCACCTAGTACAGCAACATAGCTAGGCTCACCAGGGGTGTCAAGCCTAGCCCAGCTAGTACAGCAACATAGCTAGGCTCACCACCGGTGTCAAGCCTAGCCCAGGGCCAGCTAGCTACAGGAGTAACAAATAAAGTTAGGAAAGGTGTCCAAGTTGAAGGTAGTACTTACATTTGTGACTGGGGTTTGGTATCTGGCTTCTTGCGCTTCTTGGAGACAGCCTGGGTGGTGGAACTCATCTTGACCCATGCCGGGTCCTGCATACATGGGCCCAGCCTGTCAACAACAACAACCACAGTTAGTACAGTGTTGTAGTTGATATGTACTAGTAACCCTGACCTGGCTTACTACCCTCCCTGGGTTACTACCTCCACTACACTCGCTGGCTTGCCACCTCCACTACACTCCCTAGTTTGGTACCTTCACTACCCTCCCTGGCTTGCCACCTTCACTACCCTCCCTGGCATGCTACCTTCACTACCCTCCCTGGCTTGCCACCTTCACTACCCTCCCTGGCTTGCTACCTTCACTACCCTCCCTGGCTTGCAACAATATCAAAGAGGGGAAGAGTACAGTGTAGTGATGAGTCTAGTTTGGTATAAGACAAGTGTTACAATAGTCAGTGAGATGACGGGATGGATAATGATAAACTTCAAAAGAAGGGAAATAGTGGCACTGGTGACACTATTCAAATTAATTGTGCTCTCTCGTTTATATTGTTCAGTGTTGAGGCCTCGTTCAGGGCGGGAGATATACCAGAGATCATTTGCAATCCACGGTCTCAATAAAGCATTTAAATTACTGGGAACACCTTAAAGTCTTAAATATGTACTCACTGAAGCGAAGGAGAGATACATGATAAAATATACCTGGAAAGTACTCGAGGGCAGACCAAATCTGCGCACTGCCATAACAACATACTGGAGTGAGAGATATGGAAGGAAGTGTAAAATAAACCCAGTGAGGAGTAGGGGTGCGGTGGGGACAATAAGAGAACACTGTATCAACATTCGTGGTCCCAGATTATTCATCATCTTACCAGAAAATATTAGAAACACGGCTGGAACAAGTGTAGAAGTCTTCAAGAGGAAACTGGACAAATATCTTTACCAGGTACCAGATCAACCTGACTGTGATGGATGTGTGGTTCAGCGGGCCACCTGCAACAACAGCCTGGCCAGGCTCCGGGAGTAGAAAAACGTTGGGGAGAGTGGAGGTGTCTAGCCAGGTACAAGCCTCAACCTCATCCACCCTCCACCTATATAAGTTACACTGGAGACACCTGTCAACTCACATTATTGTTTACGTCACTTAGGTGGGTAGAGGGTGGGTGAGGTTGAGCCTTGCCACCTCCACTCTCCTCAAACGTTTTTCTATTGCCAGAGCCCGGCCATGGGCCAGGCTCCAGTGGTGCTTGCTTGGTCAATCAGGCTGTTGGTGCTGGTGGCTCGCTGACCCACATATCCATCACAGCCTGGTTAATCTGGTACCTGATGATACTTGTTCAGTCGAATAGTCTGGGGGCCACGGATATTGATACTGTGTTCTCTTATTGTGCCCACTGCACCCCTGCTTTTCACTGTTTATTTTGCACTTCTTCCCATATCTCTCACTCCAGTATGCTGTTATGGCAGTGTGCAGATTTGGAACAAGACCCTCAAGTACTTTCCTGGTATATATGTATCCCCTCTCCTCCGTTCTAGTTAGTAGGTGTACCAGGTACCCTACAGTGTACCAGCAGTGTAGGTGTACCAGGTACCCTACAGTGTACCAGCAGTGTAGGTGTACCAGGTACCCTACAGTGTACCAGCAGCGTACACAGGGTTGCAGACGTCATAATGTCGAGTTCTGTCGGTGTCAGCTGACAGACATCCCACAAGAGTCAAGATAAGCTTGAACTATCAAAATACTGTAGTAGTAGTTGTAGTAATAGTCGAACAACAGTAGTAAATATAAGGCAACATAGTATATATCAGTGGAAAGGAGTGAGGCTGTCAGTGTCACGCTGTGCACATGTAAACAGACGGCTGTCAGTGTCACACTGCACATATCAACAGACGGCTGCCTAATGTCTCCAAGAGTCACTACAAGTTGAATTATCAGCTTGATGTGTCGGTTGGATTGTAAAGATGTCTCACTTAACTCAATTATTGGAATAATATCAATAAGAACATAAGAAGGAACGAAGGAGCACTGTTGCAGGCCTACTGGCTCATGCTAGGCAAGTCCACATCACACCCACCCACACCTACTCGTGTAAAAAATAGACAAATACAATATTAAGCGATCCTTTATTGACTACGTTTCGCCCACACAGTGGGCTTTATCAAGACACAAACAGATCTACCTGAGCAGAGAGTACATGAGTATATATAGGGAACATAGTGAAGCGGAGAGTCAGGTGGAGAATGTTGAGGAGGCTGCATCTGAAAAGCATCTGCACAGGTTGAGAAAGCATGTTTGTAAAAGCAGTTGTTCTGGTTGAAATTGTTAGATATACAGATGAGTGATGATTCCAAGATCTTGTGGCAATGAGTGTCTTCTTCCCTGAGTCTTGCGTCTCTGTACTTGATTAAATAGTTGAGGAAGTTTCAGTGTAGAACACAGGTATTCCTCAAACAGTCCATTCTGCCTGAGTACTGGTGTTCTAAAATACTTGTCTCGAGGTTTCTGGATGTCTCCTTTGATATATACCTTTGAAGAGTTTCGAGAGTTTATCTACTCTCTGAGCCCGGCCATGGGCCAGGCTCGTCCACATATAATTGGTTGCAATCATTGCAAAGTATTATGTGTATTCCTGCAGAGGATTGAACCTTGTGGTGGATGTGGAGGTAGATAATTCGAATGAGATACTGGAAAAGATGTTGGATACGTGTTTGGCAATGGAGTTGGTGGGAAGGACTATGTATCTCCTCTCAGCAGTGTCTTGTCAGGGTGAGTTGAAGACGTTATATGCAGTCTCTAATGAAGTGACAAGGAGATACATAGTCCTCCCCACGAACTCCGTTGCCAAATACGTTACCAACATCTTTTCCAACACCGTATTCCAAGTATCTACCTCCACATCCACCACCATCAAAGACATCATCAGTAAGAGACACCACAAGGTTCAATCCTCTGCAGGGATATACATAATGCTGTTTTGGAAGACGGTGCTTGTGTAGCTCTAGAAACGTGAGATAGTGCACCAACTGGTGGTGGTACAGTTACTGAAGATGGTACACATATAGAAACTGCACCACCTGAGAAGCCAGCCCCCACAAAGAGCAGAATTATGCAAATTCTATCCTTGGGGTGTCTGTAAGTACGGAATGTCTGGAAAAACGAAAATGTTTTATTTAACTTCATAATAAACAGAACCCAAAAAGTAATAGTGAGGAAAATGAAATCAGGGGCTGCTACAGTGAAAAGTTGACCCTCAAGGCACTGTACTCAACCCACTTCTCTTCTCCAAGATGACATAATCAAGGTCTTCCGGTGGGCCCTGACAACAATTATGATATTCAACGAGGATAAATTTCAGTTACTACGTCACTGAAGAATAAGAGGAAATATAAACAAGATCGGAGTACAAAACAAACTCAAACAACTGAATAGAACGGAAGTCAAATGTGAGAGACCTGGGAGTTTAAATATCAGAAGATTTCACTTTGAAGGAGCACAACGATGTTATTACCACACCTGCAAGAAAAATGACAGGTTGGATAATAAGAACGTTCAAACCAAGAGATGCCAAGCTAGTGATGATACTCTTCAAGTCATTCTCTCTAAGCTGGAATGTTGCTGTGTACTAACGACCCCCTTCAAGGCAGGCGAAATTGCAAAGTTGGAGAATGTGCAGAGAACCTTCACAGCTCGCATAAACTCAGTCAAGCTACTAAATTACTGGGAGCGTCTGAACGTCATAGAACTGTATTCTTTACAACGTAAGCGAGATACATCATAATGTACAACCTGAAGTTACTGGAGGAACTGATCCCAAACTTGTACACTGAAATTACTACTTTATGAACACAAGAGGCTTGGCAGACGGTGCAGGATACCTCCAATGAAAAGAAGAGAAGCGATGAGTACACAAAGAGAGAACGCAATAAATGTTAAGGGACCACGACTCAACACCCTCCCTTCCTGATCACACACCCCTATGTTTTTTTTTCTATTTTCTTACTAGTTCTTGTTAATTTCCTCTTATCTCTATGGAGAAGTGGAAAAGATTTCTTCCTCCGTAAGCCATGCGTGTCATAAGAGGCGGCTAACATGCTGGAAGCAAAGGGCTAGTAACCCCTTTTCCTGTATACATTACTAAAATTAAAAAAAAAAAAAAGAGACTTTCGGTTTTGTTTTGGGGCCACCCTGCCTTAGTGGGATATGGCCGGTTTGTTGATAGAAGATGGTATAAATGCGTTTAAAAATGTACAAAGGAGGATGACAAAGATGATCCCGTGTATCAGAAATATTTGCTATAGTGATGTATCGGATATCCGCATCCGCGGAACATCCGCACAATTTCTTACATCCGCATCCGCATCTGCAAAATAAGTAAGACGTCCGTATACACATCCGCATCCGCGGATATCTAAATCTTCACATCCGATACATCCCTAATTTGCTACGAGGACAGACTGAGGGCCCTGAATCTGCACTCTCTTAGTAAGGCGTAGAATTAGGGGGGATAAGATTGAGGTGTATAAATGGAAAACGGGAATAAATAAAGGGAATGTAAAAAACTTCCTAAAAAAAACTAACCAAGACAGGACTTGCAGCAATGGTTTCAAGTTGGAAAAATTTAGATTCAGAAAAAATTTAGGAAAGCACTGGTTTGGTAACAGAGTTGTGGATGAGTGAACAAACTCTCGAGTAATTCTGATCACAATTTAATCGAAGTCCAGACTTACATGCACAGGAGTCCTGATCAGCAAAATGCATACAGCTATGAGGGTACCTTCACCAAATTCAACTTCAACAACAAGAACATCAACTAAATTAAACATGTTGGGAAGATATTTTAAAATTACATGGACCCTAACCAGTGCCTTGAAAAGATCAACTTTCTGGTAGCTGAAGCATGTTCAAGAAATGTTACCCTAAGAAAAAAAGAAGAGAAGAAGTAAACTGGAAAGAGAGAGATGCTCCCTCTACAGAACAAGGCAGAGGATCACTGAGCTCATCAAGAATGCTAGATTATATGAAACACGGAAGAAAGCGCTAACCAGGGAAGTGGAAAATATTGAGCTTAAGTTAAAGGACTCATACAGGATCCATGAGAGACAAGAGGAGCTAAAAGCGATTAGTGAAATTGAAAGAAATTCGAAATATTTCTTTTCATATGCCAAAAAAAAAAACAAGTCAAAAGCCACTTCTCGTATAGGACCCTTGCTCAGACAAGATGAATCCTACACAGATGACAACATAGAAATGATTGAGATACTGAAATCTCAATATGACTGTGTTCAGTGAGCCACTAGTCACTCTAAAGATCGACAATCCAAATATTTTTTTCATGAATGAGCCTCAAAACCCTGTCAATGTATAACAAATTTCTGACATAACCATAACTCCACTAGACTTTGAGAAAGCCATTGACAACATGCCCATGCACTCAGCCCCAGGCCCAGACTCGTGGAACTCTGTGTTCATTAAGAACTGCAAGAAACCCCTCTCACGGGCCCTAAGTATGCTTAGACACAGGTGAGATTCCACATTCACTAAAAACAACTAATATAGCCCCACTCCATAAAGGTGGAAGCAAAGCAATAGCTAAGAACTATAGACCAATAGCTTTAACGTCCTACATCATAAAAATCTTCGAAAGAGTTCTAAGAAGCAAGATTACAAACCACTTGGACTCCCAACAATTGCACAATCCAGGGCAACATGGGTTCAGAGGTCACTCCTGACTCTCGCAACTACTGGACCACTATGATATGGTCTTAGATGCATTGGGAAACAAACAGAATGCAGATGTAGTGTACACAGATTTTGCAAAAGCCTTTGACAAGTGCGATCATGGTGTAATAGCACACAAAATGTGTGTTTAAGGGATAACTGGCAAAATGGGCAGATGGATCTTAAATTTTCTAACCAATCGAACATAGTGAAGAGCTCTGTTCCACAAGGCACAGTACTCGCCCCTATCCTGTTTCTCATATCAGACATAGACAGAGATGTAAACCATAGCACCGTATCATCCTTTGCAGACGATACTAGGATTTGCATGAGTGTGTCAACACTGAGGACACGGCAAATCTCCAAGAAGATATAAACCAAGTTTTCCAATGGGCAACAGAGAACAATATCATGTTCAGTGAAGACAGATTCCAACTACTCAGTTATGGAAAACTGGAGGAAATAATAGCTAGGACTGAGTATACTACAAACTCTAATCACACAATAGAGCGGAAAAGTAATGTGAAGGACCTGAGAGTGGTAATGTTTGAGGATCTCAACTTCAAGGTGCCAGTATGACATCTACGAGGAAAATGATAGGATGGATAATGAGAACATTCAAGACAAGAGATGCCAAGCCAGTGATGGTCCTTTTTAAATCACTTGTTCTCTCTAGGCTGGAATACTGCTGTACATTAACATCTCCATTCAAGGCAGGTGAAATTGCAGATCTTGAGAATGTACAGAGAACCTTTACTGCACGTATAAGTTCCATCAAACACCTACTGGGAACGCCTGGAAGCACTTGACTTGTACTCACTGGCCAGAGAGATACATCATAATCTACACCTGGAAAATCCTAGAGGGACTGGTCCCTAATTTGCACACAAAAATCACTCTCTACGAAAGCAAAAGACTTGGCAGGCGATGCAACATACCCCCAGTGAAAAGTAGGGGCACCATTAGTACACTAAGAGAAAACACAATAAGTGTCCGGGGCCCAAGACTTTTCAACAGCCTCCCATCAGGCATAAGGGGAATTACCAGTAGACCTCTGGTTGTCTTCAAGAGGGAGCTGGACAGATACCTAAAGTCAGTGCCAGATCAGCCGGGCTGTGGTTCGTACGTTGGACTAAGTGCGGCCAGCAGTAACAGCCTCGTTGATCAGACCGGGAGGCCTGGTCATGGACAGGGCCGTGGGGGCGTTGACCCCCGGAATACCCTCCAGGCAGGTAGGTAGCGTCATTGAAGATAAAACATTGTGTAGTTTTAAAAATAGGTTAGATAAATACACGAGTGGGTGTGAGTTGGACCTGCCTCGCATGGGCCAGTAGACTTGCTGCAGTGCTCCTTGTTTATGCTCTTATGTACAAACTCTCCGTATATATTGTACATTACATATGTTAGTGAAGGAATACTCGTTTAAGAAGTTATTCTCTGTCTTTTGCTGGGTCCCCTACCTATGGTGACACTATTCAAATCGCTAGTGCTCCCTCACTTAGAATACTGCTCAGTGCTGACGGCCCCGTTCAGGGCAGGAGAAATAGCAGAGCTGGAACAAATCCAGAGATCGTTTACGGCTCACATTGAGCCATTGAAACATCTAAATTATTGGGAACGCCTTCAAGTCTTGAACATGTACTCATTGGAGCGGAGGAGAGAGAGATACATGATAATATATACATGGAAAGTACTTGAGGGCCTGGTCCCAAATCTGCACACTGCCATAACAACATACTGGAGTGAGAGATATGGGAGAAAGTGTAAAATAAACCCAGTGAGGAGCAGGGGTGCGGTGGGGACAATACGGGAGCACTGTATTAACATCCGGGGTCCCAGACTATTCAACATCTTACCAGAAGATATCCGAAACACGGCTGGAACCAGTGTAGAAGCCTTCAAGAGGAAACTGGACAAATATCTTCACCACGTGCCAGATCAACCAGGCTGTGATGGATATGTGGGGCAGCGGGCCTCCAGCAGCAACAGCCTGGTTGACCAGGCAAGCACCAGACGAGCCTGGTCCATGGCCGGGCTCAGAGAGTAGATACTCTCGAAACTCTTCAAAGGTATATCAAAGGTTACAACTGTCTATCCTGTTGACTCACTTACGAACAGGTGCACATACCGTAAGAGAGTACACCTGTGTTTGTAATAAACAGTGAAGCAGGAGTGAGAGCAGCAGGTGGCAGGGTGACTGTCAGTAGTGGCGTGCATGTAGCAGTGTAAAAAGTCACCAAGGCGTGAAGTATCCCCCTCCCCCTATCCCTCACCCAACCCAAAACATGATCCCCTCCCTTCTCCCTCCAAACACCGGGTGCTGTGAGGCATAACTCGCTCTGCTGCCAGGCCTACTGCTGGTAGGACTAGGGAGGGACTGTGGAGGAAGAAGAATCCTTGGCTTCATATCAAGAAGCATAAATAATAGAAGTCCTCAGGTTGTTCTTCAACTCTATATATCCTTGGTGAGGCCTCATCTAGATTATGCTGCACAGTTTTGGTCACCGTATTACAGAATGGATATAAATGCTCTGGAAAACGTACAGAGGAGGATGACAATGTTGATCCCATGTATCAGAAATCTTCCCTATGAGGATAGACTGAGGGCCCTGAATCTGCACTCTCTAGAAAGGCGTAGAATTAGGGGGGATATGATTGAGGTGTATAAATGGAAAACAGGAATAAATAAAGGGGATGTAAATAGCGTGCTAAAAATATCTAGTATTGACAGGACTCGAAGCAATGGCTTTAAGTTGGATAAATTCAGATTCAGAACGGATATAGGAAAGCATTGGTTTGGTAATAGAGTTGTCGATGAGTGGAACAAACTCCTGAGTACAGTTATAGAGGCTAAAACGTTGTGTAGTTTTAAAAATAGGCTAGATAAATATATGAGTGGGTGGGGGTGGGTGTGAGTTAGACCTGACTAGTTTGTGCTACTAGGTCAGATGCCGTGCTCCTCCCTTAAGTGAATGTAACCTGACCTGGTTGGGTCGAGGCATTGGCTTAAGCCGGTGGGAGACTTGGACCTGCCTCGCATGGGCCAGTAGGCCTGTTGCAGTGTTCCTTCTTTCTTATGTTCTTAAGACAGGGAGGAACGGTGGTGGGAGGGAAGGGAAAAGAGACAGCGGAGGGAGGAAGGGAAGGAGGGACAGTGGAGGAAGGGACAGCGGAGGGAGGGACAGTGGAGGGAGGGACAGTGGAGGGAGGGACAGTGGAGGGAGGGACAGTGGAGGAAGGGACAGCGGAGGGAGGGACAGTGGAGGGAGGGACAGTGGAGGGAGGGACAGTGGAGGGAGGGACAGCGGAGGGAGGGACAGTGGAGGGAGGGACAGTGGAGGGAGGGACAGTGGAGGGAGGGACAGTGAAGGGAGGGACAGTGGAGGGACAGCGGAGGGAGGGACAGTGGAGGGAGGGACAGTGGAGGGAGGGACAGCGGAGGGAGGGACAGTGGAGGGAGGGACAGTGGAGGGAGGGACAAACATCACTTCGTCATCAAAATACAATATTTTGTATACATATATCTTTGATGTGTTTCGAGAGTTTGCCCACTCCCGCAGCCCGGCTCTGGGCCAGGCTTGTCTGACATTTGCCTGCTCAAACACCAGGTTGTTGCTGCTGGCGGCCCATTGGTTCATATATCCATCACAGCTTGGTTGATCTAATAAACACCCCCTCCCCCTCACACTCAACCATCTATCCATATTTCTACCTCCTTTATAAAGACCATACAAGCTCGTTTAATTAAATGACCATTGTTATAATGTAAGTTTTTAATAAACGGCAACGCACATCAATGTAGATTTAATAGCAATAACAGAAACTACAACAATAGTGATTACCAGGAACCATACTCAACACTATCACGTGATACACCATGACTAATAGATGGTACGACATGACTAATAGACGTGGTATTTCAATCACTGGGAGACCAGAGTGGGAGACCAGAGTGGGAGACCAGAGTGGGAGACCACACTGGGTGATCAGACTGTGAGACTACACTGGGAGACCACACTGGGTGATCAGACTGGGAGACTACACTGGGAGACCAGAGTGGAGACCAGAGTGGGAGACTACACTGGGAAACCAGAGTGGGAGACCACACTGGGTGATCAGACTGGGAGACTACACTGGGTGATCAGACTGGGAGACTACACTGGGAGACCAGAGTGGGAGACCACACTGGGTGATCAGACTGGGAGACCAGAGAGGGAGACTACACTGGGTGATCAGACTGGTAGACCAGAATGGGAGACCACACTGGGAGACCAGAATGGGAGACCACACTGGGTGATCAGACTGGGAGACCAGAATGGGAGACTACACTGGGTGATCAGACTGGGAGACCAGTATGGGAGACTACACTGGGTGATCAGACTGGGAGACCAGAATGGGAGACCACACTGGGTGATCAGACTGGGAGACCAGAGTGGGAGACCACACTGGGTGATCAGACTGGGAGACCACACTGGGTAATCAGTGGGAGACCAGAGTGGGAGACCACACTGGGTGATCAAACTGGGAGACCAGAGTGGGAGACCACACTGGGTGATCAGACTGGGAGACCAGAGTGGGAGACCACACTGGGTGATCAGACTGGGAGACCAGAGTGGGAGACCACACTGGGTGATCAGACTGGGAGACCAGAGTGGGAGACCACACTGGGTGATCAGACTGAGAGACCAGAGAGGGAGACCACACTGGGAGACCAGAGTGGGAGACCACACTGGGTGATCAGACTGAGAGACCAGAGTGGGAGACCACACTGGGTGATCAGACTGGGAGACCACACTGGGTAATCAGTGGAACACCAGACTGGGAGACCACACTGGGTGATCAGTGGGACACCAGAGTGGGAGACCAGACTGGGTGATCAGTGGGACACCAGAGTGGGAGACCACACTGGGTGATCAGTGGGACACCAGAGTGGGAGACCACACTGGGTGATCAGTGGGACACCAGAGTGGGAGATCTGACTGGGAGACCACACTGGGTAATCAGTGTAACACCAGAGTGGGAGATCAGACTGGGAGACCAGACTGGGTGATCAGACTGGGAGGCAACAAACATCATCCCTGTCTATGTAATTCTTGTTACCACTATCAATAATTTATATCCATAAGTCATAACCACGACAAACAGTATAACAGTCTTACAAAATAATCCAAATTGTTAACATCAGACAGTGTTAACTTTAACAGTGAAGTTAACCAATCTCTCATTAACGTTTGTAGTTATAAGTTAATGTTAAGGCTGGTGTTATAAGTTAATGTTAAGGCTGGTGTTATAAGTTAATGTTAAGGCTGGTGTTATAAGTTAATGTTAAGGCTGGTGTTATAAGTTAATGTTAAGGCTGGTGTTATAAGTTAATGTTAAGGCTGGTGTTATAAGTTAATGTTAAGGCTGGTGTTATAAGTTAATGTTAAGGCTGGTGTTATAAGTTAATGTTAAGGCTGGTGTTATAAGTTAATGTTAAGGCTGGTGTTATAAATTAATGTTAAGGCTGGTGTTATAAGTTAATGTTAAGGCTGGTGTTATAAGTTAATGTCAAGGTTGGTGTTATAAGTTAATGTCAAGGTTGGTGTTATAAGTTAATGTTAAGACTGGTGTTATAAGTTAATGTTAAGGCTGGTGTTATAAGTTAATGTTAAGGCTGGTGTTATAAGTTAATGTTAAGGCTGGTGTTATAAGTTAATGTTAAGGCTGGTGTTATAAGTTAATGTTAAGGCTGGTGTTATAAGTTAATGTTAAGGCTGGTGTTATAAGTTAATGTTAAGGCTGGTGTTATAAGTTAATGTTAAGGCTGGTGTTATAAGTTAATGTTAAGGCTGGTGTTATAAATTAATGTTAAGACTGGTGTTATAAGTTAATGTTAAGTCTGGTGTTATAAGTTAATGTTAAGGCTGGTGTTATAAGTTAATGTTAAGGCTGGTGTTATAAGTTAATGTTAAGGCTGGTGTTATAAGTTAATGTTAAGGCTGGTGTTATAAGTTAATGTTAAGGCTGGTGTTATAAATTAATGTTAAGGCTGGTGTTATAAGTTAATGTTAAGGCTGGTGTTATAAGTTAATGTTAAGGCTGGTGTTATAAGTTAATGTTAAGGCTGGTGTTATAAGTTAATGTTAAGGCTGGTGTTATAAGTTAATGTTAAGGCTGGTGTTATAAGTTAATGTTAAGGCTGGTGTTATAAGTTAATGTTAAGGCTGGTGGAAATGCTCTGAATAACCAGGGGATTTATGCAAATTGTATGCCAAAAATAAAGAAAAAAAAAGGCACAATACCGTGACGGCTTTGAGGGGACTTGAGGTAGAGCTCGTCACGGCCACGCTGGCGGGAGATTCGTCTGTAAAAACTTTCCTTTTTGGTCACATTGGTGCCTATGTTAACCTCTCTATGGTGTATAAATATACCTAGTTGGACGAATCTTATTGTAGCCAGCTGGTCCAGTGGTTAGCGCGTCGGTCTGGAGTTCTGTGACTCTCTGACCGCGGGTTCTACCTGCTACCTGGAGTCTACCTGGAGGGTATTCCAGGGATCAACACCCCAGCGGCCTGGTCAACGACCAGGCCTCCCGGTGGATCAGGGCCTGATCAACCAGGCTGTTACTGCTGACCGCACGTAATCCAATGTACGAACCACAGCCCGGCTGATTAGGCACCGACTTTAAGTATCTGTCCAGCTCCCTCTTGAAGGCAGCCAGGGGCCTATTGGTAATTCCCCTTATGCATGGTGGGAGGCTGTTGAACAGTCTTGGACCCCGGACATTTATGGTGTTTCCTCTTAGTGCATTAATGGCGCCCCCTACTTTTCATTGGGGGTATTTTGCATCGCCTGCCAAGTCTTTGACTTTCGTAGGGAGTGATTTCTGTGTGCAGATTCGGGACCAGTCCCTCTAGAATTTTCCAAGTGAAGATTATGATATATCTCTCTCGCCTGCGTTCCAGTAAGTACATGTCAAGTGCTCCCAACGGTTCCCAGTAGTTGAGGCGTTTGATAGAACTTATATGTGCAGTAAAGGTTCTCTGTACACTCTCTAGATCTTCAACTTCACCCAGTAAAACTAGCAAATCTGCGACCGATTCCCAGAACTTTCCTACTCCCGCAGCCCCGGCGTGGGACCCAGCTTGTCTAGTGACTGCTTGATCAACCAGGCTGTTGCTGTTGGCAGCCTACTGGCGCATATATCCACCATAACCTGGTGAATCTGGCGTTTAATGGAGACGTTAGTTTAGTTTCCTCTTGAAGACTTCTACACTTGTTCCAGCAGTATTTCTGATATCTTCTGGTAGTGTTGAATAGTTTCGGCCCACAGATGTTGACAGTGTTCTCTTATTGAGCCCACTGCACCCCTGCTTTACAATGGGTTTATTTTACATTTTCTCCCGTATCTTTTACTTCAGTATATATTTAGGATTTTGAGGCATCGCCAGTAATTTAAGTGCTTAATTGGCTCTAAGTACGTCGTAAACAATCTCTGTTCCCATTGTGATAGCTCTTCTGGCCTGAACGGAGCCGTCAAGACTGAAAAGTGCACTGCACAAGTACACTTGAGAGACTACAGGTGATTTGAAAAGTGACACCATTGGCATTATTTCCCTTGTTTCTAAAGTTTGAATTATCCACCTTCTCATGTGAAATATGCCATTTTGTGTTCTTTAAAAAGTAGGTCAGCTGACATTATTACTCCCAGATCCCTCACATGTTCTTTTCCTTATATTTGATGGTTCTCTTTCATTCTGTATACAGTGTCCCCTTTTGAGTTCATTATTTCCATAGCAAAACAGTTGGAATTTATTTTCACTAAGTCATGTTATTTTCCACTGCCCACCGGAAGACTCATTATATCTTCCTTTAATTTGTCCGTGTTTTTTACCATAGTGATGTTCATGCTTATACTGGTATCTACAAATAATGATATAAAAACTGTGTCAAGTGTTTTTATCAATGTCATCTATGAGTACAAGGACGGTACAGGCGCCAGGAACGTGTCTTCTAGTTAGTTGTTCATCCTGTGTTTACATATCGTGTTCCCCCATTTTCCCGCACCTAGCAACTGGATTTTGTCTCCACTGAAAACCGTTATTTTCTACTGCCCCTTGAAAGACTGTTTATCCTCTTGCATTTGTTCAGTGTCTCCCACTGAGGATACTTTCATGTTTATTTTTGTATCATCCACAAGTGATAATACGAAACTGTAGAGAGTGTTTTTATGTGTGTGCCACAAGCACGAGAAGCAGCACAGGCGCCACGACCACGAGAAGCAGCACAGGCGCCACGACCACGAGAAGCAGCACAGGCGCCACGACCACGAGAAGCAGCACAGGCGCCACCATCCTGTCTTGTCCTTCTGAACTTACATATTGCCGAAGCTATAGTTTGTTTACTACTATTATGTGTTTGATCTGTCATAAAATTAAATATTCTTCTGCTTACTTTATCCATTATACCAAGTGACCTCATTTTATATGTTATCACTCCAAGTAATCCAAAATTTCCTCTAGTAAAGACACGCTTGAACTGAAAGTTTGAAGCCGATCAAAACAGGCATTCCCAAGTCATCAGGAACAAATGTTCAAGACCATTTCACTCATGTTTCAAGTATTGTTCTCTTCTCAGAGCTTCTTCCAAGGCAGGAGAGCAGAACTGTTTACTACCCGCATCGAATCAATGCAACATTCTACTGGGAATGTCTCAATATAGTGCCAGTGTACTCTCTGGACAGTCTTATTTTACTACGTCACTAACCTCATGCTCCCTCAATTACTTACCATTTTCGATTTTTTCTAAAATGGTATTTTCTCTATCTAAAATACCTTAAATTTAGGCTAGGTTAGGCTAGACTAAGCTACATTATGTTAGGCTAGGTTAGGTTAGACTAAGCTAGATTATGTTAGGCTAGGTTAGGTTAGACTAAGCTAGATTATGTTAGGCTAGGTTAGGTTAGACTAAGCTAGATTATGTTAGGCTAGGTTAGGTTAGACTAAGCTAGATTATGTTAGGCTAGGTTAGGTTAGACTAAGCTATATTATGTTAAGCTAGGTTAGGTTAGACTAAGCTATATTATGTTAAGCTAGGTTAGGTTAGACTAAGCTAGATTATGTTACGCTAGGTTAGGTTAGACTAAGCTAGATTATGTTACGCTAGGTTAGGTTAGATTAAGCTAGATTATGTTAGGCTAGGTTAGGTTAGATTAAGCTAGATTATGTTAGGCTAGGTTAGGTTAGATTAAGCTAGATTATGTTAGGCTAGGTTAGGTTAGATTAAGCTAGATTAGGTTAGGTTAGACTAAACTGGATTAGGTTAGGCTAAACTAAGTTGGATTAGGTTAGGTTAGGCTAGATTCGGTTACGTTAGGTTACATTAGTTTCTGAATATGCGATATTTATAATACCGTTAGACCAGATCAGCTGATCTGATGGCCTGTAGATCAACCAGGCTGATCTGCACGCCATCAGGCTGCTAACAGCAACAGCCTGCTTGAAAACAGTCAACCAGAAAGTCAGGCCCCAAACCGACCTGTAACTGATCCCAGGTATGTACAGTATCTCTTAAAATTACCAGCATAAGCCTAGAGCCTCCAGGCTGTGCCTTGACGCTGAGAAAGGGTTCTTGATCCAAGGTACTGGCAGTTTCTTGGATCAAACCTGCTTATTTTCCACTCTCAGGCACTGTATGACCCATTCGAGTTTAGCATTTGCCTGACAAATATATTTATAATAAGAAAACTACCTACCACTAAACAGAGTGGGATTCAAACTCATGGTAAACTAGACCTACAACTAGCAGGCCAGTGCACGTATAACAACATTTTATAAGACATACATTTAACCACAATTAAACTAAAAAACAAAAAAGATCGTAATACGTCTGACATTGAGATGGCCGTGGAAATATGGAACGCTGAATTCTGAACATGTATCCCTTATGGTGCCAGAATGTATCCCTTATGGTGCCAGAATGTATCCCTTATGGTGCCGGAATGTATCCCTTATGGTGCCAGAATGTATCCCTTATGGTGCCAGAATGTATCCCTTATGGTGCCAGAATGTATCCCTTATGGTGCCAGAATGTATCCCTTATGGTGCCAGAATGTATCCCTTATGGTGCCAGAATGTATCCCTTATTGTGCCAGAATGTATCCTTATGGTGCCAGAATGATTTATTCTGCAACGTAAAAAATCAAAAAGAAAGATACAACTAATAACACATGTAAATTACTGGGGCATCAGGTCACCAACATATACACTGCAATAACTATAAACAAAATACCCAGGGGACACGAGAGGCACCATAATTACAATGACACAACACGTGATCCAAGACTTGAACCTTCTTCAAGAAGACGGGACAAATATATCTTATACCCTTAAACAAAGCTCAGGTTTTTAATTGAGTGAAGACTGTTGGTATAACGTCTTTAATTAACACTACATGTGAACGTTGGTGTTTATGTTCTGTTAAGAGGTACGTAAGTTCCCCCGTCTTCTAATAACATGCTCATTTTTCCACTATAATCTTTAAGGACAATTGCAGAGGTGTGAGCACAGCTCAGACCTCTACAACACAACTGTCATCAAAGATTTGTTAAGTTATACCATGAATTAAGGAAACATCCTGGACTTCACCTTACGAAACAGGCAAAACAAATGCTATAGTAATTATGGACAAGGTAGATTATAGTGGAAAAATGAGCATGTTATTAAACTTACATGCCTCTTAGGCTTCCGTGAGGAACTGACCTTGATTTTAAGGAACTAACCACCTCCTACCAAGATTGAGGAACTAATCACCTCAAAATACCATTTTCACCTCCGGTTTTATATTGGCTTGTATTCGACTGAAGAACCCTCTGTGTAGGAGAGAAACCTCGACAATTAAGATGACAAATTGTTGCACTTGTATCATGCAATCTTCTGCAAGCTTCCCTGTGCATCACCACATACACTCACCTTCATGTGTTAGTATTCTTTATTGTTAATGTCTTATAAGTGGGTATCTATAGAAACCAGCTTTAACATACACTTGTTATGGACAATGAAATAATGGTATAAATATATGTATACAGATGGTGCCCCGTGGCTTGGTGGCACAAGCTCTCGCTTCACACGATGAGGGTTCGGGTTCGATTCCCGGCGAAGGGGTGGAAACATCGGACGTGTTTCCTTACACCGGTTGTCTTTGTTCACCCATCAGTAAAATGGGTACCTGGGTGTTACTCGACTGGTGTGGGTCGCACCCTGGGACAAAACTGACCTAATTTGCCAGAAATGCTCAGCATAACAAGGGGCTTTCTATATAGTAGTATGTCATTGATGTCAGCTAGGCCTGTATACCATGTACTTGTACTTGTAGTAAATAAAGATATTATTATTAGGATGAAAGAGTAAGTACTTGTCAAACACAACCCTTCTCCCTCAAGGTGTGAGCTTCAATAACACTACAAAGTTAACCAAGGTGTGAGCTTCAATAACACTACAAAGTTAACCAAGGTGTGAGCTTCAATAACACTACAAAGTTAACCAAGGTGTGAGCTTCAATAACACTACAAAGTTAACCAAGGTGTTACGCAGGTTTCTGCATTGTATTGTAATATATATAGTGGAAAAGTGAGTCATAATTTCATGAACTATGTTATAATTGTAAACCATAATTTTATAAATAATGCTATACATTCGTGGGCACTGTAAATTAGCTTAAACTGTAAAATGTAAGTGCTGTCGTGACTTCTTTTACAAGTGTGGTGGTATAGCGTGGGTGTGTGTGAGCCTGGGTGACAAACATGCTGGTCAGACGCAGTGTATTTAAGCTAAGATTTCTACTCCTTTTGTTTATCCGACTCAAGCCATAGGCTACTTTAGGTGAGGGAATCATGGTGTCATTTAGGAGAAACAGTTCTTCCTGCAGTCTTACAATACAGCCACTGAACAATTCTTCCCAGTCTATGTCAAGTCTGTCCACTTATGACTTCTCTGTGAAGATGACATGTCTGAACAAGTTGTCAATCTCTACAACAATAATCCTGACACAGGTTACCCACCGAACTACACCACTTCTATATCTAGTGTAACTGACCTTTGATGAGTCTCGAGAGTTTTTTCCACTCCCGGAGCCCGGCCATGGGCCAGGCTCGTCTGGTGCTTGATCTCGAATTTATCGGGATTCCCAATATTTGCCAGAACCAGGTCAAGGAAACTGTTGCTTTTAGCAAGTTCAGTTAGAAATTTCTAATGTTTTGAATTCAGTGGGTGACTAGTGGAGGTGGTTGTGAGTCACAACCACCTCCACCACCACCACCACCTCCACCTCCACCACCACCTCCACCACCACCTCCACCACCACCTCCACCACCACGACTGAAGTTAAAATGTTTCATGATAATACAAAGTTCGTGTCTAGAAACACTAACAACTAAGTCACAAAAAGTTTCCAAAGTCGTCTTCTAATTATGTGATCTGCATATACCACACCTGATATACCACACCTGATATACCACACTTGATATACCACACCTGATATACCACACCTGATATACCACATCTGATATACCACACCTGATATACCACACCTGATATACCACACCTGATATACCACACTTGATATACCACACCTGATATACCACACCTGATATACCACATCTGATATACCACACTTGATATACCACACTTGATATACCACACTTGATATACCACATCTGATATACCACACTTGATATACCACATCTGATATGCCACATCTGATATACCACATCTGATATACCACACTTGATATACCACACCTGATATACCACACTTGATATACCACACCTGATATACCACACCTGATATACCACACTTGATATACCACACCTGATACATCACACTTGATACATCACACTTGATATACCACACTTGATATACCACACCTGATATACCACACCTGATACATCACACTTGATACATCACACTTGATATACCACACTTGATATACCACACTTGATATACCACACCTGATATACCACACCTGATACATCACACTTGATACATTACACTTGATATACCACACTTGATATACCACACCTGATACATCACACTTGATACACCACACTTGATATACCACACCTGATATACCACACCTGATACATCACACTTGATACATCACACTTGATATACCACACCTGATACATCACACTTGATATACCACACTTGATATACCACACCTGATACATCACACTTGATACTTCACACTTGATATACCAAACTTGATATACCACACTTGATATACCACACCTGATATACCACACCTGATACATCACACTTGATACATCACACCTTTACCTTTGAAGAGTTTCGATAGTATCTACTCTCTGAGCCCGGCCATGGGCCAGGCTCGTCTGGTGCTTGCCTGGTCAACCAGGCTGTTGCTGCTGGAGGCCCGCTGCCCCACATATCCATCACAGCCTGGTTGATCTGGCACCTGGTGAAGATATTTGTCCAGTTTCCTCTTGAAGGCTTCTACACTGGTTCCAGCTGTGTTTCGGATATCTTCTGGTAAGATGTTGAATAGTCTGGGACCCCGGATGTTAATACAGTGCTCCCGTATTGTCCCCACCGCACCCCTGCTCCTCACTGGGTTTATTTTACACTTTCTCCCATATCTCTCACTCCAGTATGTTGTTATGGCAGTGTGCAGATTTGGGACCAGGCCCTCAAGTACTTTCCATGTAGTATATATTATCATGTATCTCTCTCTCCTCCGCTCCAATGAGTACATGTTCAAGACTTGAAGGCGTTCCCAATAATTTAGATGTTTCAATGGCTCAATGTGAGCCGTAAACGATCTCTGGATTTGTTCCAGCTCTGCTATTTCTCCTGCCCTGAACGGGGCCGTCAGCACTGAGCAGTATTCTAAGTGAGGGAGCACTAGCGATTTGAATAGTGTCACCATCGGCATTATTTCCCTTGTTTTGAAAGTTCTCAATACCCACCCCGTCATCTTCCTGGCTGTTGTGATCTTTGTCTTGTTATGGTCTTTAAACGACAGATCAGCAGACATAATTATTCCCAAGTCCTTTACGTGTTCCTTTCGTTCTATGTGGTGACCCTCTTGCGTTTTGTATATAGTGTTCCTTTTGAGTTCTTCATTTTTCCATACCTAAGCAGCTGAAACTTATCACCATTGAACGTCATGTTGTTCTCCACTGCCCATTGGAAGACCCTGCTTATGTCCTCCTGTAATTTTTCAGTGTCCTCTACCGTAGTGACTTTCATGCTTATTTTAGTGTCATCTGCAAATGATGATACAAAAGTGTGCTGGGTGTTTTTATCTATGTCTGCTATGAGGATGAGAAACAACAGAGGTGCCAGGACAGTGCCTTGGGGCACTGAGCTTTTGACCTCGCTGATGCTGGATCTTGCCCTGTTCACTACTACTTTTTGTGTTCTGTGTGTTAGGAACTCAAAATCCATCTGCCTACCTTCCCCGTAATGCCTATGGCCCTCATTTTGTGCGCTATCACTCCATGATCGCATTTGTCAAACGCCTTTGCAAAATCTGTGTAAATCACATCTGCGTTTTGGTCGTCCTCCAATGCCTCCGTAATTCTGTCATAATGGTTCAGCAGCTGTGACAGGCATGATCGACCCGCTCTAAAGCCATGCTGGTTCGGGTTATGTTGGTTGTGCTGGTCCATGAACTTTGTAATCTGCCGTCTCATCACTCTTTCAAAGATTTTTATGATGTGAGAAGTGAGGGCTACTGGTCTGTAATTTTTAGCTAGTGCTCTACTACCTCCCTTATACCACACCTGATATACCACACCTGATACATCACACTTGATATACCACACTTGATATACCACACCTGATATACCACACCTGATATACTACACCTGATATACTACACCTGATATACTACGCCTGATATACCACACTTGATATACCACACTTGATATTCCACACTTGATATACCACACTTGATATACCACACCTGATATACCACACCTGATACATCACACTTGATATACCACACTTGATATACCACACCTGATATACCACACCTGATATACCACACCTGATATACTACACCTGATATACTACGCCTGATATACCACACTTGATATACCACACCTGATATACCACACCTGATACATCACACTTGATATACCACACCTGATATACCACACCTGATATACTACACCTGATATACTACGCCTGATATACTACACTTGATATACCACACTTGATATACCACACCTGATATACCACACCTGATACATCACACTTGATATACCACACTTGATATACCACACCTGATATACCACACCTGATATACTACACCTGATATACTACGCCTGATATACCACACTTGATATACCACACTTGATATACCACACCTGATATACCACACCTGATACATCACACTTGATATACCACACTTGATATACCACACCTGATATACCACACCTGATATACTACACCTGATATACTACGCCTGATATACCACGCCTGATATACCACACCTGATATACTACGCCTGATATACCACGCCTGATATACTACGCCTGATATACCACGCCTGATATACCACACCTGATATACTACGCCTGATATACCACACCTGATATACTACGCCTGATATACCACACCTGATATACCACACCTGATATAATACACCTGATATACTACGCCTGATATACCACACCTGATATACTACGCCTGATATACCACACCTGATATACCACACCTGATATACTACGCCTGATATACCACACCTGATATACCACACCTGATATACTACACCTGATATACTACGCCTGATATACCACGCCTGATATACCACACCTGATATACTACGCCTGATATACCACACCTGATATACTACGCCTGATATACTACGCCTGATATACCACACCTGATATACCACACCTGATATACTACGCCTGATATACCACACTACAAGTTCCTTCTAAACTTCAACAATCACATTGTTCATAAAAGTGTTAATGTCTCTCTGACATATAATGAAACTCCATTATCTTTCCTGTTTGTATTGGTAACTACTAGTTTGTTATGGTGCACGGCGGGGGAGGGGCGGGGAGGGGTGTTCGGCGGGGGATGGGGGGAGGGGTGTTAGGCGGAGGGGAGGGGTGTTCGGCGGGGGATGGGCGGGTGTTAGGCGGGGGGGGGGTAGGCGTGTTAGGCGGGGGAGGCGTGTTAGGCGGGGAGGGGCGGGGGAGGCGTGTTAGGCGGGGGGAGGGGCGGGGGAGGCGTGTTAGGCGGGGGGAGGGGCGGGGGAGGCGTGTAAGGCGGGGGGAGGGGTGTTAGGCTGGGGAGGGGTGTTCGGCGGGGGGGGGGAGGTAGTGTCAACGCTTACATGGGAAAGTAACGTAACTACACAAGACTTGGTGAAGGTTGACACCTGTGGTGGTGATGGTGGTGGTGGTAGTGGTAATGGTAGTGGTGGTGGTAATGGTAGTGGTGGTGATGGTAGTTGTGGTGGTAATGGTAGTGGTGGTGATGGTAGTTGTGGTGGTAATGGTAGTGGTGGTCGTAATGGTAGTGGTGGTGATGGTAGTTGTGGTGGTAATGGTAGTGGTGGTAGTAATGTAATGGTGATGATGGTAGTGGTGCTGGTAATGTAATGGTGGTGGGGTGGTAATGGTAGTGGTGGTGGTAATGGTAGTGGTGGTGGTAATGGTAGTGGTGTTGGTATTGGTAATGGTAGTGGTGGTGATGGTGGTGTTAATGGTAGTGTTGGTGGTATTGGTAATGGTAGTGGTGGTGATGGTGTTAATGGTAGTGACAATGGTAGTGTTGGTGGTATACGGAGTATACGGACGATGAACAGGAAATGAGTGAAATTCTAAAAGAACAGTATGAGTCAGTGTTCAGCAACCCACTAAATGACAGCAAGGTAGAAAATGCAGAAATATTTTTCACTCCAGCAGAAGGCTGCGCAGACCACCTAACCGACATTAGTACAAATCCCATAGATTTCGAAAAAGAAATGGCCAACATGCCCACTCACTCAGCACCTGGACCAGATTCATGGAATGCTTTATTTATAAAGCAGTGCAAAGTACCATTAGCAAGAGCCCTTAGTATTCTGTGGAGAAAGAGCTTAGATCTAGGTGAAATTCCAGAGGCCTTAAAGAGTGCAGACATAGCTCCTTTGCATAAGGGAGGTAGTAGAGCACTAGCTAAAAATTACAGACCAGTAGCCCTCACTTCTCACATCATAAAAATCTTTGAAAGAGTGATGAGACGGCAGATTACAAAGTTCATGGACCAGCACAACCAACACAACCCGAACCAGCATGGCTTTAGAGCGGGTCGATCATGCCTGTCACAGCTGCTGAACCATTATGACAGAATTACAGAGGCATTGGAGGACGACCAAAACGCAGATGTGATTTACACAGATTTTGCAAAGGCGTTTGACAAATGCGATCATGGAGTGATAGCGCACAAAATGAGGGCCATAGGCATTACGGGAAGGTAGGCAGATGGATTTTGAGTTCCTAACACAAAGAACACAAAAAGTAGTAGTGAACAGGGCAAGATCCAGCATCAGCGAGGTCAAAAGCTCAGTGCCCCAAGGCACTGTCCTGGCACCTCTGCTGTTTCTAATCCTCATAGCAGACATAGATAAAAACACCCAGCACACTTTTGTATCATCATTTGCAGATGACACTAAAATAAGCATGAAAGTCACTACGGTAGAGGACACTAAAAAATTACAGGAGGACATAAGCAGGGTCTTCCAGTGGGCAGTGGAGAACAACATGACGTTCAATGGTGATAAGTTTCAGCTGCTTAGGTATGGAAAAATGAAGAACTCAAAAGGAACACTATATACAAAACGCAAGAGGGTCACCACATAGAACGAAAGGAACACGTAAAGGACTTGGGAATAATTATGTC
This sequence comes from Cherax destructor, assembly GCA_009830355.1. Taxonomy (NCBI): domain Eukaryota; kingdom Metazoa; phylum Arthropoda; class Malacostraca; order Decapoda; family Parastacidae; genus Cherax; species Cherax destructor. Next base: position 152,737 of record WNWK01002737.1, read on the forward strand.
TGCTGATCTGTCGTTTAAAGACCATAACAAGACAAAGATCACAACAGCCAGGAAGATGACGGGGTGGGTATTGAGAACTTTCAAAACAAGGGAAATAATGCCGATGGTGACACTATTCAAATCGCTAGTGCTCCCTCACTAGAATACTGCTCAGTGCTGACGGCCCCGTTCAGGGCAGGAGAAATAGCAGAGCTGGAACAAATCCAGAGATCGTTTACGGCTCACATTGAGCCATTGAAACATCTAAATTATTGGGAACGCCTTCAAGTCTTGAACATGTACTCATTGGAGCGGAGAGAGAGATACATGATAATATATACATGGAAAGTACTTGAGGGCCTGGTCCCAAATCTGCACACTGCCATAACAACATACTGGAGTGAGAGATATGGGAGAAAGTGTAAAATAAATCCAGTGAGGAGCAGGGGTGCGGTGGGGACAATACGGGAGCACTGTATTAACATCCGGGGTCCCAGACTATTCAACATCTTACCAGAAGATATCCGAAACACGGCTGGAACCAGTGTAGAAGCCTTCAAGAGGAAACTGGACAAATATCTTCACCAGGTGCCAGATCAACCAGGCTGTGATGGATATGTGGGGCAGCGGGCCTCCAGCAGCAACAGCCTGGTTGACCAGGCAAGCACCAGACGAGCCTGGCCCATGGCCGGGCTCAGAGAGTAGATACTCTCGAAACTCTTCAAAGGTATATCAAAGGTATGGTAGTGTTGGTGGTGGTGGTGATGGTGGTAATGGTAATAGTGGTGGTGGTAGTGGTAATGGTAATGGTGGTAGTGGTAATGGTAGTGATGGTAATGGTGGTGGTGGTAATGGTGATGGTGGTGCTGGTGTTAATGGTGATGGTGGTGCTGGTGTTAATGGTGATGGTGGTGCTGGTGTTAATGGTGATGGTGGTGCTGGTGTTAATGGTAGTGATGGTGGTTGTAATGGTAGTGATGGTGATTGTAATGGCAGTGGTGGTGGTTGTTCCAGATAACAGTATTTGTGAAGCACGAGGGTACGACAGCCACCTGTTACACCCCACTACCGCGTCACATCCCTCCCCATCACCACCGGGGGTGGGGTGTAAGGGGGGGAGGTAGTATCAATGCTTACATGGGAAAGTAACGTAACTGGGAAAATAACGTAACTGGGAAAGTAACGTAACTGCACAAGACCTGGTGAAGGGTCACACCTGTGGTGGTAGTAGTGGTAGTGATGGTGGTGGTTGTAATGGTGGTAGTAGTGATAGTGGTAGTAGTGGTGGTGGTGGTGGTGGTTGTAATGGTGGTAGTGGTAGTAGTGGTGGTGGTAGTGGTGGTGGTTCCAGATAACAGTATTTGCGAAGCACGAGGGTACGACAGCCACCTGTTACACCCTACCCCCACCTCACACCCCACCCCACGCCATCACGTCACACCCCTTCCCACATCACACCCCACCCCACGCCATCACGTCACACCCCTTCCCACGCCTTCCCACATCACACCCCACCCCACGCCATCACGTCACACCCCTTCCCACGCCTTCCCACATCACACCCCACTCCAGTCCAGTTGTGACATCAAAGTAGCTAAAACTCAGTACTCCATCTCTGTAGAGAAAATTTCTCCAACTGAGGGGGGGGGGGCGCCCCCTCTCAAGGGAGCTTAGACCCCCTTTTTTTCGAAGGTAGAGGGAGGTCAAGAAGGCTCTATCCATCCATTAACGGGATGATGAGTTTGTATTTCCTGTACATGTACGTTAATTCAAACAATCCAGGAGGCCCATTAATCTTAACATGGGTTCTTACTAAGCAGTGTTTAGATTGCAATGGTCACAAGACCTCTCCCTCTCTTCCAGGAATATCTAAAATCTATTTCACCTCCTATTTGCCTTGAATCTGATAATATACATAGGATTATTACACCCGATAACCTGCAGCTCAGACTCAAAGAATCCACACTTCTTGATTGTATTGAATTACCAGAGCTGGCACCAAATGCTCGTAGACACTATGTCAGCAGATACCCCGCCCATAAATAGAGGGTGGGAAGTTGCAACAGGATTGCAGTTTGAATTCAACCAGTGAAGACGTGACGAAGTGATCGGGGTATCCCCGGCCACACTGCAGTGAAACGCAGAAACATTCGTGGCCATATTCGTGTGTATACGTGAATCCCAAGTCTTGCACAGTCTCTCCAGGAGTGACTGTGCAACACATAACAAATACATAACAATAAATACCGAGGCAGAAATATTCTGTGTCGCTCATTTGTGTATTAACAATGTGGGAAGAACTTTACTTTCTCCCTACTCGTGGACATTATCCACAGATATAATTCACAAGTCGAACTTGTGGACAAGTGATGGTCGTCAGGTGATGTTCCCTGTGCCAAGCAGGCGACAGAAGTGAAGGCGTCCAGTGTCATCTCTTCAATCAAGTCAACGATATTGGTGTTAGTCAATTTATGAGTACCCTATACACACACCCAGGTAAGTCTTCATCAAACCCTTTGTTACACCATTCAGCTTCAGCAGAAGGGTATCTATGTAGCGTTGATAAGACTAACCATTCAACGCCGTGATGGGTGGGCCCAAGCCCAAAAAAACAGGTAAGGTCACCCACTGCTTCCCGGTGATATACCTGCCATACTCGAATAATGTTATCAACAGGAGGGTGTGATAATTAGAGTAACCCACTCTCTTACAGCCCTGGTGGGTAATCAGACAGCAGACAGAGACTGAAGGTGTCTCGAGCTGTCACCGACAAAGATGAGTACCCCAGACCAACGGTAGTCTTTATTTTATCTTTAATTAATGTACTCATCTCCCAAAATCCCACACAATCTCTGTACAGAAGTCTGCACGCCCCAAGCAGGCTCAAGGCTCCAGTTTTTGACGAAGACATTTTTGGGGGATGAAGCAGAACACATTTTTACTGACGATGACATAGCTGCATGTGTGCACGTCCATTCCAGTGTAACCATAGGACATCTTGTCGAGGCTGCTGTGCTCGATACGCCCATCCGTGTGTTCATGGACTCAGTGCAACTGAATATTGTCCGTTCTAGCATCTTCAAGGATAAGCAAATTAATTCGTCTTGTTCTTCTTGTAGAACCTGGTCGAGAGTTTACACCATCCTTTTTAGTTGTAGCACAGATGAAATTCCCTGGTGATCTTGTGGGATTTGCACTGATGCATGATCTGCACATTGTGCTTGACCCATTTCAATGGCATGCCTGAATTGGCGACTTTGTGGTACCATTCCGGGGCTACCAGCTTTCTTCTGAGATTTGCCATAATGCATCTGAGTGTAAAAATTAGATTAACTCCTTGCAAACATGTACATTTGCTAGTAACGTAATCAAGGGGTCAGGCACTGGTGATATTGTATTTTCCATCTGGAAACCCGATTCCACAGCCTTTCTCTCGCAGGATGGTATACAGTTGACTTAAGTGTCAAGATGATGCTCAGACACTCTTAGACATTAGAACTATTCCTGTGATGGCTGCTAGTTTATGTAGTGGTTCCTACACAGGGGATGCCTTGTTGAAAAGCGACTTGTACAACATTTGGTGGTTATCTTTATTCAGGAAACGTTTCGTCAACCAGTGGTTTCTTCGGTCCAATGCAGAGAAAGGTGAAGGAAGTGGAGTAGTTTGAGGTAATCAGTCCCTCAGCCTGGAGTCGATGTGTTCAGTCCACCACTAGTCTTAACTAGAGATGTCAGGTCATTCATTCTCTCCAGGTCAGGCTGGAATATTGCTGTGTATTAATGGCCCCCTTCAAGGCAAGCAAAATTGCTGAGCTGGAAAATGAACAGAGAACCTTCACAGCTTGGGAGAGCTCAAACTCCCTAGAACTGTACTCCTTAGAACTTAGGCAAGAAAAATATATATACCTATGATCAGTTCCGAGAGCTTTTCCTACTCCAAGCCCAGCCCTAGGCGAGGTTCGCTTGGTGTCAGCCTGGTCAGCTAAGCTGTTGCTGCTGAAGGCCCACTGACCCCACACATCCATCACAGCCAGGTTGATATGGCACCTGGTGAAGATACTTGTCCAGTTTCCTTTTGAAGACTTTTACACTTGTCCCAGCAGTGTTCCCGATATCTCCTGGTAAAATGAACAGTCTGGAGCCACGGACATTAATACAGTGCTCCACTATTGTGCCCACTGCACCTCTGCTTTACACTGGGTTTATTTTGCGCTTCCTTCCATATCTCTCACTCCAGTATGTTGTTATGGTAATGTGCAGATTTGGGACAAGACCCTCAAGTACTTTTCAGGTATATATTATCATGCCTCTCTCCTCCGCTCCAATGAGTACATATTTAAGACTAAGGAAATCTCTATGCCCGACGTAAACAATCTCTGTATTTATTACAACTCTGATATTTCTCCTGCCCTGAATGAGGCCGTCAACACTGAATAATATTCCAAATGAGGGAGCAGAAGCGATTTGTAAAGTGTGACCAGTGGCATTATTTCCCTTGTTTTGAAAGTTCTCTTTTATCTACCCCGTCATCCTCCCGGCTGTCTGACCTTGGTCTTATCGTGTTCTTTGAACGAAAGGTCAGATGACATAATTATTTCCAAGATTTTCATATGTTCCTTTCGTTCTATTTGACGATCCCCTCTTTAAGTTTTGTATATAGTGTTCCTTTTGAGTTCATTTTTTCCATACCTAAGCAGCTGGAACTTATCCCACTGAATGTCATGTTGTTTTCCACTGACAATGGATTATTATTATTATAATCAAAATTATTATTATAATAATCAAAAGAAGCGCTAAACCACACTGACAATGGAAAATCCTGCCTATATCTTTCTGCATTTTTTCAGTGTCTTCTACCGAAGTGACTTTCATGCTTATTTTAGTGTCATTGCAAAAAAACTATAAAAAAAAAACTTTGACAGGTGTTTTTTATCTATGTCTGATATGAGGATAATAAACAGCAGAGGTGCCAGGACAGTGCCTTGGGATACTGAACTGTTTACCTCGCTGATACTGAATTTTGCTTTGCTTACTACCTATTCTTTTGTGTTTTATATGTTAGAAACCTGAAAATCTATCTGCCTACCTTCCCCGTAATGCCTATGACCCTCATTTTGTGTGTATTCACCATATGATTGCATCTGTCAAACGCCTTTGCAAAATCTATGTAGTACATATATCACTTCTGCGTTTTGGTTTTCTTCCACTACCTCCTTAATTCTGTCAAGTGGTTCAGCATCTGTTATAGGCATGATAGTCCACTTTAAAGCCGTGCTGATTTGGGTTATACAGATTGTGCTCTTCCATGAACTTTGTAATTTGACATCTCATCACTCTTATAATCTACACCTGAAAGATACTGTAGGAATTGATCCCAAACCTGCGCACTGAAATTACTACTTATGAACACAAGAGGCTTGGCAGACGGTGCAGGATACCTCCAATGAAAAGCAGAGGAGCGATGAGCACACAGAGAGAGAACGCAATAAGTGTTAGGGAACAACAATTTTTCAACACCCTTCCTTCATACATAAGAGGAATTTCCAACAACCCCCCAAGCTGTGTTCAAGAGGGAACGTCTCGACAGATTCCTCAAACAGTTCATGACCAGCCAGGTTGTGGTGCTTTGATATACATAGTTTTGATGAGTTCCGAGTTTCCGGAGCCCGGCCACGGGCCAGGATTACATGGCGTTTGCTTGGTCAACCAGGCTGTTGATGCTGGTGGTCCTCTGTTCCACACATCCATCACAGCCTGGGTGATCTGGCACTTGGTGAAGATACTTGTCCAGTTTCCTCTTGAAGACTTCTACGCTTGTTAGCGCAGTGCTTCTGATATCTTCTGGTAAGATGTTGAATAATCTGGAGCTACGGTTGTTGATAGTTTGTGCTCAGCACCAATGCTTTTTTCACTGGGTTTATTTTGGACTTCTTCCCATGTCTCTCACTACAGTATGTTATGGCAGTGTACAGAATTGGCACAAGGCCCTCAAGTACTTTCCAGGTACTATATACATTGGGCTGCAGGCAGAGGGCACTAACAGGTTGATCACAATCAGGCCAGCAACCAGAAGGCAAGGTCACCGCATGGGTAGTGACCTCCGGAAGTGGCACCAGACGAGCCTGGCCCATGGCCGGGCCCAGAGAGTAGAGAAACTCTCGAAACTCTTCAAAGGTATATAACCTACAGGTAAAGCAATAGCAACATGGAGGCCTAATTTAGGAGCAACAACAACCTGGAGGCCTAGTCTAGGAGTTACAACCTGGAGGCCTAGTCCAGGAGCAATAACCACCTCCACTTAGCCCCCTCCCAGTGACACCACCTCCACCTAGCCCCCTCCCATCGACACCACCCCCACCAAGCCCCCTCCCACTGACACCACCTCACCTAGCCCCCTTCCACTGACACCACCCCCACCTAGCCCCCTCCCACTGACACCACCCCACCTAGCCCCTCCCAATGACACCACCCCATCTATCCCCTCCCACTGACACCACCCCACCTAGGCCCCTTCCCAGTGACACCCCATCTAGCCCCCTCCCAGTGACACCACCCCACCTAGCCCCCTCTCATTCTACCACCCTCTTCCCAGTGACGCCACCTCCACCTAGCCCCCTCCCAGTGCCGCCACCCACACTTAGCCCCTCCCAGTGAACCCACTCTACCACCCCCAAAAGCTCCCTCCCGACGCCCCAGCAGCCATACATCCCCTTCTCTCCACGCAGCCCCCCTCACAATGCCGCCGCCCCACCAGCCCCAGAAACACCCGTTCCAGACGCTCCACCACCGCGCACCCTCCCCCATCCACACCACCACCAGTACTCTGATCCCCTTCCCAGCACCACAACAGCCAGGCAAACCCCCTTCCCCAAACTACCACCAGTACTCCGATCCCCCACCCAGGGCCACCCCAACCAGGCACCCCCTTCCCCAAGCCACCACCCGTACACCGATCCCCACCACGACCTCCCCACTGCCAGGAGGCCCTCCTCCCCATGCCGCCACCACTACTTTCCTCCACAACTGCGTCATCTCAATTCTGAGTGATAAATGTAATATATCAGTGAGTGGTTGTAGTCTGAGCCGCGGAGTAACTCCACGATTACAATATTACTTAAAATAACCTAACCTTGGTATATTAACAAGTGTTAACCTAATATTACCTTGGTATATTAACAACAGTGTTAACCTAATATTACCTTATTATATTAACAAGTGTTAACCTAACATTACCTTGGTATATTAACAACAGTGTTAACCTAACATTACCTTGGTATATTAACACAGTGTTAACCTAACATTACCTTGGTATATTAACAACAGTGTTAACCTAACATTACCTTGGTATATTAACAAGTGTTAACCTAACATTACCTTGGTATATTAACAACAGTGTTAACCTAACATTACCTTGGAATATTAACAACAGTGTTAACCTAACATTACCTTGGTATATTAACAACAGTGTTAACCTAACATTACCTTGGTATATTAACAAGTGTTAACCTAACATTACCTTGGTATATTAACAACAGTGTTAACCTAACATTACCTTGGTATATTAACAAGTGTTAACCTAACATTACCTTGGTATATTAACAACAGTGTTAACCTAACATTACCTTGGTATATTAACAAGTGTTAACCTAACATTACCTTGGTATATTAACAAGTGTTAACCTAACATTACCTTGGTATATTAACAACAGTGTTAACCTAACATTACCTTGGTATATTAACAACAGTGTTAACCTAACATTACCTTGGCATATTAACAACAGTGTTAACCTAACATTACCTTGGTATATTAACAAGTGTTAACCTAACATTACCTTGGTATATTAACAACAGTGTTAACCTAACATTACCTTGGTATATTAACAACAGTGTTAACCTAACATTACCTTGGTATATTAACAACAGTGTTAACCTAACATTACCTTGGTATATTAACAACAGTGTTAACCTAACATTACCTTGGTATATTAACAAGTGTTAACCTAACATTACCTTGGTATATTAACAACAGTGTTAACCTAACATTACCTTGGTATATTAACAAGTGTTAACCTAACATTACCTTGGTATATTAACAACAGTGTTAACCTAATATTACCTTGGTATATTAACAAGTGTTAACCTAACATTACCTTGGTATATTAACAACAGTGTTAACCTAACATTACCTTGGTATATTAACAACAGTGTTAACCTAACATTACCTTGGTATATTAAAAGTGTTAACCTAACATTACCTTGGTATATTAACAAGTGTTAACCTAACATTACCTTGGTATATTAACAAGTGTTAACCTAACATTACCTTGGTATATTAACAAGTGTTAACCTAACATTACCTTGGTATATTAACAAGTGTTAACCTAACATTACCTTGGTATATTAACAAGTGTTAACCTAACATTACCTTAGTATATTAACAAGTGTTAACCTAACATTACCTTGGTATTTTAACAAGTGTTAACCTAACATTACCTTGGTATGGAAACAACATTGTTGGGAGGAATGTTGTCTTTAAGAGGAAACTGGACAAGTATCTCCACCAAATACCAGACTGTTGTTGCTGGCAGCCAGCGGGCCGCCAGCAACAACAGTCTGGTTCACCAGACAATCACCAGACGAGCCTAGCCCAAGGGCGAGTTCAGGGAGTAGAAAAAACCTCAAAGATAATATCTCGCAAGATAATGAATAAAGATATTAACATCAAAACCATTCTGTGATTTACCTGTGACCTGGAAAATCCTGGAGGGAATTCTCCCAAACCTGAACATTGAAATTACATGAAGAATTAGATACATGTATAATATGTATGTATTGCCATCCAGTGGCTTTGTCAATACAAATTCAAGGACATAATGGGAAGACTGTAGAAGTGTATACAAAACACGAGGTACTCAGTGCTTCAGCCTTGAAGTTGGTGATGAACACCGTAGTCTTGAAGACTCTGAAGTACAAGCAGGAAGACTGGCGCTTATATATTGGCGTCAGATGAGGGAGGTGCAGCAGGGGATGCAAAGTGCCTCCAAATGTTGGAGGGACGTGACGAGTACACAGAGATCTCAGTGTCAGAAGACTACGACATTTCAACATACTCAATTTGTATATAAAAAGAATTACCAACACTTATGTAGCTGTCTTCAAGAGTGAATCTTATAAGTTACTAAAGTCAGTTCCTGATTAGCCAGGCTGTGGTGCATACGTTTGACTGCTTGCAGCTGGCACTAACAGTTTGGTGGTTAAGATCAGCAACCATCTGCCACACTTTGGTAAATATTTTTTTGTAAACAAATTTCAGAAACAACAGTGAGATGTAAATTACTGAATAATATTTACATCAGACACCAGTAGTATTAAATCTAAATTAATAATTTATGTAAATATTTTAAGGGGAAAAAAATTGTTTCAATTATTGCTCAGGTCAAAGAGCCACATACGTTGCCAAATGGACGTAGCTATATAGTAAACAAGTAAATTATGTATTACTGAGTAAATTACACAGCACATATTTACCGGTTATTTTTGGGCCATTGTTAACTATTCCATACTGTCAATAATAAATCGTATAACAGAAAAGGGGGGAAAAGGTGGGTTGTGCGCCGAAGCTTCTGTGGAGGCACAAAAGGGAATGCATCCCATAGTATAGTGGTACTAACACTGTCATATGGGTGTGAAACATGGGCTTTAAACGTTGCAGAGAGGAGGCTGGAGGCGGTGGAGATATGTCTGAGGGCAATGGGTGGATACCTGAAGGACGTATACCTGAAAGAAGTTTCCACGGGGGTCAACGCCCCCAGTCTAGTCCCAAACTAGGCCTCCTGGAGGATGAAGGCCTGATCAACCAAGCTATTACTGCTGGCCACATGCAGCCCAACATACGAACTACAGCCCTGGTGGTCAGGCACTGATTTGAGGAAAGTATCCAGTTCATTCTTGAAGTCAGCTAGAGGTTTGCTGAAAATGCCTCTTATGCATGGAGAGAGGGCGTTGAAGAGTTGAGGACCTCTGACACTCGACGAGTTCTTCCTCTGCGTATGCGTCACACCCCTACTTTTTAGCGGAAGTATTTTGCACCACGCTGGCGTTGATGGTGTGAATATTATGTAGAGAATTCGGAGTTTGGAAATTAGGTGGCTGGCGTGGTTTTGGGCACAGAGGATGGAAGAAAATAGGATGACAGGGAGTGTACATAAATCTAAGGTGGAGATGAGTAGGGATCCTCACAGGAAGGGTTGACGGGATGGGTAAAGGAGGTTTTGAGTGCTAGGGGCTTGAACATCAACTAAGCTTGTGTGAATGCGTTAGATCAGAGTGGAGGCAAGTCCTAAATATGTACTCACTGGAGCGGAGTAGAGGAAACTGGACAAGTATCTTCACCAGGTGCTAGATCAACCAGGCTGTGATGGATATGTGGAGTCAGCAGGCCACTAGCAGCAATAGCCTGGTTGACCAAGCAAGCACCAGATGGAACTCCTCAAAGGTTATATCAAAGGTACTCAATACAGCGTAAGACTAATACGAGAGACTTAGTAGTCATTACATCAAATCTCACCTTCAAGGATCACAATAATGTCACTAACACAATCGTAAGGAAAATGATAAGCTGGATAACTAGAACCTTCAAAACAAGGGATGACAAGTCAATGACGATATTCAAGTCACCTGTTCTCTCTAGCCTGAAGTACTCCTGTACTCTTAATTAACAGCTCTGTTCAAGGTAGGTCAAACTGCAGACTTGGAGAATGTTCAAAGAACCTTCACCGCCTGCAAAGATTCAGGCACCTAAATTAATGGGAACATTTGAAGTCCCTCGATCTGTACTCCTTGAAAAGTAGGCGAGAGAGGTACATTATAATATATACCTAGAAAATTCTAGGAATGATCCCTATTTTACGCACACAAATCGTTCCCCATGAACGTGAGAGGTTTGGCAGACGGTGTAAAATTCCTCCAATGAAAAGTAGGGGTGCAATGAGTTCACTAAGGAAAAAATCAACAAGTGTAAAGAGCCCAAGACTTTTCAACGTCCTCCATTCATATATAAGGGGGATTACCAACAGACCCCTGGCTGCCTTCATGAAGGAACTGGACTAATTCCTTAAGTCAGTGCATGATCAGCTGGGCTATGATCAGGGGCGGTATCATTTCTATACTAGGGTTGGGGGGTTGGACCAGGCTGTCTCGTGGGATGGGGAGCTAGAGACTTGTTTTGAAGGAGCATTATTTTTATTTGGGGACTAGGGGAGTTTTGAGGGTGCTGAAGCTCCTAAAGCCCCATGTGGCGCAGCCCCTGACTGTGGTGCTTACGTTGGACTTTGTGAGGCTAGTACCAACAGTCTCATTGATCAGGTCATCCACCGGGAGGCATGGTCTGGGACCATGACCATGACGGTGATGACTCCCCGAACACACTCCAGGTAGATTCCAGGCAAGTGCCGGATCAACCAGGCTGTGATGGCTATGTGGGCTAGAGGGCCGTCATCAGCAACTGCTGACCATACAAGCCTGGCTCAGGGCCGGTCTCCGGGACTGGGAAAACTTGTCAATTCATCGAAGGTATGTCAAGGGTATCAAACATGTATAAATACATATATACGTGTACCTATATGTATGTGTAAATTCAAGGAGAGCGCTGAGGTGTGGCCATCCATAGACGTGAGTCCGTCGTGCAAGCTTAATAGAGGGTCGTAAGGACTTCACAACCAGAAACTAATGTTTAATTTGGAAAGGTCTAATGGCCACAACTGTGAACCTTTGATAGCACGATTTTCAGAGAAACCCAAATCGGTTGGCAACCATGATTCAATTCCCGGCATGAGTGGAAACGTTGGGCATGTTTCCTTACACCTGCTACCCCTGTTCACCTAGCAGTTAGTAGGTACCTGGGTGTTAGTCGACTGTTGCGGGTCGCATCCTGGGGGACAAGATTGAAGGACCACAATGGAAATCAGACAGTCCTCAATGATGCACTTTCTTGGGTGGCTAGCCCTCCGGGTTAAAAAATCCAAACAAATCTTAACTCGGGCAGCAGCTAGACTGCTCTAGCTCTTGTCCCTCCAAGTCACAGTCAATGTGTGCTAATGTTAATTAACAGCTCATTGGGTGCCCCTTACATGCTGACAATTTTAGGACAGAAATAATGATATTAAACTGGAGTCTCTTGGAAGACCAGCTGGTGTACAACCAAGATTCAACCAGTTGTTGACTGCTGCTTCACACGTCTGTGCTCCCCACCTCTGTGCTCCCACCTCTGTGCATGGCCTCCAACACCCACACACACACCACAACACACACTACTCTCAAAGCACACTAGGCTCTATAGCGTTCCCCAGCTGAATTTAAGTGTTTATATCAAGGTATTGAAAGTTATACGGCATATATTCAAGACAAAGCTACGAAAAATAAAAATCCAAACTACGTAAATTACAACCAGAGATAAAAATAGAAGAGTATAAAACTAGCCATTTGGCAACACTTGAGAGCCCGGATGAAACTGGTGCTGGTTGCCATGTCTCACTCTTAATACACCTGCTAGATCTTCTAATACTGTCTGATTATTTCAAGCCAGTAGGAAAAAGTTCACACGCAGCAGATTAAAACTACATTAGCTGTAAATAATGTACAATACATACCAATACAGCTGTCAAGTCAACAATGCATAAAGATACGTTATAACAAAACATGATGTCACTAATTGTCTCTGGGTTTCTTACCTTCACTCTCAGTCGAAAGTGAAAACTATTACCAAACACAACACAAATATCTTATACAATGAACGTAAACTAACAAAAATAAAACATTGGATAGTGAAATCCAAGTTTATTATATATGCAAGAAGAAAACCTAGTGAGTGTTGTGGCGGGTGAGGCCAGATAAACACCCTCCAGTGCTTCTTACAACCACTTGCTCCACTACACACACACATGATGCTTTTATACTCACTCAAAAGTATCAACAAATCTCAAAATGAAAAAAAAATATATGAATTATGAGAGATCAGTTTATGAGTTTAAGTAAGAGCATACTGAAGCAGGTTTGTTTCTGCAGAATATTACAGCCAACACCACTACACTCACAATGGCGACAAAAACCAGTATAGACAACGTTGATACGAGGCCAGTGTAAAATTACTCCTCCCAAGACAAGCCCACAGGCAGAGGGCGTACCATAGGCCGACCACAACACCAACATTCACCCCCCATCACCCCCCGCACTATCCTTTAAAGATCCCGTAGTAGATGAAACCTTGCTGGAATACTTGACGATATCGTCAGTGCCTGACTGAGGAGGTCTCCCAGCTGAGGTTGACATTACAACACCTTGTATGAGCCCCACCAACCTCACTCACTGATGGAATATGATCACGGAAACACTGTGTAATTATCATTTAGCAAAGTGTAGCAGCACACTGATGATGTATTCAATTTATAACAAAATCTTTCCTAACACCTAACAATCCTCCACCCACCCCACACTACCTCCACTCTCCACCCACCCCACACTACCTCCACTCTCCACCCACCCCACACTACCTCCACTCTCCACCCACCCCACACTACCTCCACTCTCCACCCACCCCACACTACCTCCACTCTCCACCCACCCCACACTACCTCCACTCTCCACCCACCCCACACTACCTCCACTCTCCACCCACCCCACACTACCTCCACTCTCCACCCACCCCACACTACCTCCACTCTCCACCCACCCCACACTACCTCCACTCTCCACCAACCCCACACTACCTCCACTCTCCACCCACCCCACACTACCTCCACTCTCCCCCACCCCACACTACCTCCACTCTCCACCCACCCCACACTACCTCCACTCTCCACCCACCCCACACTACCTCCACTCTCCACCCACTCCACACTACCTCCACTCTCCACCCACCCCACACTCACACCCTCCACTCTCCACCCACTCCACACTACCTCCACTCTCCACCCACCCCACACTACCTCTACTCTCCACCCACCCCACACTACCTCCACTCTCCACCCACCCCACACTACCTCCACTCTCCACCCACTCCACACTACCTCCACTCTCCACCCACCCCACACTACCTCTACTCTCCACCCACTCCACACTACCTCCACTCACCACCCACCCCACACTACCTCCACTCTCCACCCACCCCACACTACCTCCACTCTCCACCCACTCCACACTACCTCCACTCTCCACCCACCCCACACTACCTCTACTCTCCACCCACTCACACTACCTCCACTCTCCACCCACCCCACACTACCTCCACTCTCCACCCACCCCACACTACCTCCACTCTCCACCCACCCCACACTACCTCCACTCTCCACCCACCCCACACTACCTCCACTCTCCACCCACCCCACACTACCTCACTCTCCACCCACTCCACACTACCTCCACTCTCCACCCACCACCACACTACCTCCACTCTCCACCCACCCCACACTACCTCCACTCACCACCCACCCACACTACCTCCACTCTCCACCCACCCCACACTACCTCTACTCTCCACCCACTCCACACTACCTCCACTCTCCACCCACCCCACACTACCTCCACTCTCCACCCACCCCACACTACCTCCACTCTCCATCCACCCCACACTACCTCCACTCTCCACCCACCCCACACTACCTCCACTCTCCACCCACCCCACACTACCCTCCACCCTCCCCACACTACCTCCACTCACCACCCACCCCACACTACCTCCACTCTCCACCCACCCCACACTACCTCCACTCTCCACCCACCCCACACTACTCCACTCACCACCCACCCCACACTACCTCCACTCTCCACCCACTTCACACTACCTCCACTCTCCACACTACCTCCACTCTCCACCCACTCCACACTACATCCACTCTCCACCCACTCCACACTACCTCCACTCTCCACCCACCCCACACTACCTCCACTCTCCATCCACCCCACACTACCTCCACTCACCACCCACCCCACACTACCTCCACTCTCCACCCACCCCACACTACCTCTACTCTCCACCCACCCCACACTACCTCCACTCACCACCTACCCCACACTACCTCCACTCTCCACCCACCCCACACTACCTCCACCCACCCCACACTACCTCCACTCTCCACCCACCCCACACTACCTCCACTCTCCACCCACCCCACACTACCTCCACCCTCCACCCACCGCTCTCCACCCACCTCAGCAACTACAACAATGTGTGACAGACTAAAATAGTTAAGTTTCTTCAACAATAGCCGGGAGTGGAGTGTAACATTAAGACATGCACTGCCACTAACTGCAAAACAATAATACCATTATAAAAGATTTAAATTACATAAATATTAAGATCCATTAGTGAACGACAAAATTATTCAAATACAGTGACAATATAAACAGACACAATACAAACATCGTGACAGTACACAGTCACAATACAAACACCGTGACAGTACACAGTCACAATACAAACACCGTGACAGTACAGTCACAATACAAACACCGTGACAGTACACAGTCACAATACAAACACCGTGACAGTACACAGTCACAATACAAACACCGTGACAGTACACAGTCACAATACCAACATACACTCAATACAAACACAGCCACAATATAAGCACAAACACAGCCACAATATAAACAGCGCCAAAATACAAACACGCAACCACAATACAAACAGCCACAATACACAGCTACAATACAAACATAGCCACAATATAAATAGCGATTATATAAACACCGCATATTACAAACTACACTTCAGACACAAACGAGGCCATAATACAAACACAGCCTCCCTCTGGGGGGCTGGGGTGGTAGTGTTAGCCAGATAGAAGATAATAGTGAGGGTGTGCGGGAGAGACAGATTCCAGCATTAATGATGAAAGAGGAAACAATTACCATGATACCATGGGAAAATTAAAAAAAAAAGATAGTTCATCACAGTCACTAATAAAATCATAGAAGCTGGGCTGAGAGAATGAAGGGAAGCTTATTTCTAACTCCCTTAGAGCTCTCAATCTATCTTCGTATGAAAGATTTCTTATGCAGTGGATTAATTTCGTCATTGTTTTCTGAATATTTTCTAATGAATTTATATCCATTCTGTAGTATGGAGACCAGAACTGAGCTGCATAATCTAAGTGAGGCCTTATAAGTGATGTGTAGAGCTGTAGTATATATAACCTCTGGATTCTTACCATAACCCCCAAGTCTTCTTCACATTCCGTATTGTCAAGTTCTATATTATTTAGTTTATAAGTGCTAGGGTTATTTACATTTCCGAGATTTTGGATCTCGCATTTACCTACATTGAACTGCATCTGTCACTTTTCTGACCACATGAGCTTGTCTAAATCCTCCTGAATTTCAGTGGCATCTTCCTGTGAATTTATTACCCTGTTTATTTTTGTGTCGTCAGCAAATATGCTCATATCACTTCTTATTCCCTCGTCTAGGTCATTAATGTATATTATGAACAACAATGGGCCTAAAACTGATCCCTGTGGAAAGTCACTTGTGACTGATCCCCACTCAGACTTCACCCCATTTATGCAGACCTTCTGCTTCCTGTTGGACAGCCACGCCTCTATCCATGACAGGACTTTATCCCCAATACCATGAGCTGCCACTTTCATTAACAGTATTTTGTGGGTGTCTACCAAAAGCTTTACGTAAGTCCAAATACACAATATCGTATTCTTTATCATGATCAACAGCCTCAAAAGCTTGACTGAAGAAAGTCAATAAATTAGTCAGGCAGGAACGGCCCCTCGTGAACCAATGATTAGTATCATAAATCAAATTATACTTATCAAGATGACTTTTTATAATATCAGCTATAAATGACTAGTAATTTGTTTACAAATGAGATCAGGTTTAATGAGTGTTAATCTGACGGTAATGACTTGTCCCCTGCATTAAAATAGGAATTACATTGGCCATCTTCCACATATCAGACACTACACTTGTCTGAAGATATATATTAAAAAGGTTAGTTAATGGTTCACAAAGTTCCATTTTGCATTCTTTATATAATCTTGAAAAAAGTTCATCAGCGCCTGGGGACTTATTTTCCCACTGGGATATCGTTTGTGTCTTCTTGAGTGAAAACCGAGAAAAAATATTATTAAAAATCGAGCACATTGTCATTGTCAGTAAGCTGTCCAGAGTTAGTTTTAAGAGGACCTTGCTTTTCTCTAGCCTTTGTTCTATATGTCTGGAAAAAAACAACTTTTGTGTTTGTTTACGAATGTTTTTAATAAGTTCCGAGAGCTTTTCTACTCCTAGAGCCCAGTCATAGGACAGGCTCGCCTGGTCAACCAGCCTGTTGCTGCTGGTAGTCTGCTGCTCCGCATATCCATCGCAGCCTGTGTTGATCTGGCACTTGGTGAAGATACTTGTTTCTGATATCTTCTAGTTAAATGTTGAATAGTCTGGGGCCACGGACGTTAATACAGTGTTCCCTTATTGTGCCCACTGCACCTCCTCCTTTTCAATGGATATATTTTGCACTTCCTCCCATATCTCTCACTCCAGTATGTTGTTATGGCAGTGTGCAGATTTGGGACAAGGTTTTGAAGTACTTTCCAAGTATATATTATCATGTATCTCTCCTCCGCTCCAGTGAGTACATATTTAAGACTTTAAGGTGTTCCCAGTAATTTAAATGCTTTACTGGCTCTATGCTGACCGTAAACGATCTCTGCGTCTGTTCCAGCTCTGATATTTCCCCTGCCCTGAATGAAGCCGTCAACACTGAGCAATATTCCAAATGAGAGAGAACAAGTGGTTTAAAAAGTGTCACCACTGGAATTATTTCCCCTGTTTTGAAAGTTCTCAATATCCATAACACTGTAGCAATCGCATCTGCTAGAAAAATGACAGGATGGATAATGAGAACCTTCAAAACCAGGGATACCAAGCCCATATTGACACTTTTCAGGTCGTTTGTTCTATCTAGGCTGGAATATTGCTGCACACTAACTGCACCTTTCAAGGCAGGTGAAATTTCTGACCTTGAAAATGTGCAGAGAACCTTCACGGCACGCATAACTGCGATAAACCACCTCAATTACTGGGAACGCTTGAAGTTCCTAAACCTGTACTCCCTAGAACGCAGGCGTGAGAGATACATTATTATATACACGTGGAAAATTCTAGAGGGATTAGTACCAAACTTGCACACGAGAGTCACTCCCTACGAAAGCAAAAGACTCGGCAGACGATGTAACATCCCCCCAATGAAAAGCAGGGGTGCCACTAGCACGTTGAGAGATAACACAATAAGTGTCAGGGACCCAAGACTGTTCAACTGCCTCCCAGCATACATAAGGGGGATTAGCAATAGACCCCTGGCTGTCTTCAAGCAGGCACTGGACAGGCACCTAAAGTCGGTGCCTGACCAGCCAGGCTGTGGTTCGTACGCTGTACTGCGTGCGGCCAGCAGTAACAGCCTGGTTGATCAGGCCCTGATCCACCATGAGGCCTGGTCACAGACCGGGCGGGGGCGTTGACCCCCGGAACTCTCTCCAGGTAAACTCCAGGTATCCACCTGGCTGTCGTGACCTTCGTCTTACTGTGTTCTTTGAAAGAAAGGTCAGCAGACATAATTATTTCCAGGTCATTAGCAATTTTAATTTCATACCGTGTATAGTGTTTCGAGAACTGTCATAGTGACAGTTCTCTTCGCTAACCTAGTCTACATATGATGTGTTCTCTACGTCCATTGTAATCTAAGCGAAAATCTGGAACAGTTACTGAATCATCCCTATTGTCATACTTCCATTTAATACTAATTTGTGGTCGCTCTTACCAAGTTCCTCTGTAATCTCTAGATTGTTAACCAGAGACAGTCAAGCAGGTTATTTCCCCTCGTTGATTCTGTCACAAACTGCTCTAGATTACAATCAATCAGTTTGACTAAAGTTAAAGTCTCCTGCGACTATTTGTGTAAAGAACAGACTGAGAAACCCTTTCTTCAGTTTTTCCTCCCTGTTCAAGCCCTGCTCCTCCACTATCTCTGCTGCTGCCCTTATCACCTAATGCGCCCGAATTTCCAATATTAACCAATAATCCTACCTCATTCTGCGTACAAAGGCGAAGATAAAGGTAACTGGTATCCCCAAAACACACAACACCGCAACCTTGATATCCTCACTGTTTAATTCTATTTTACTACATTTCATTCTTTTCCCACAAAACCCATACCTCTAACTGTATCTAGCTGAAGCCCTAACAGCACTCTCCACTGCAATTGCCAATGTCTTCATCCCAGCTCTTAAAAAATTTAACCTAATCCCTAGCATACATGACAATTCTGCCGTAGAGGTGGTCCTAATTGTCGATGACTGGTACTGCTATATCCTTAAGTGTTTGTCCAACCAGAAATTGACACCAACTGCCCTGGACAACCATTCACTTCCAACTTCCCGTCTAGGCAAAATGTCACATATTACAGGGTGCCCTCCCTTCTTCCTAATTATATCTCTTGCTGCCCTATACCTGCTAACTACAATATAAACAAAACAAAACCACAATACATTTAAAACCATACAAACACAGCTACAATACAAACAATTCAACCACGATACAAATAGCCACAATATATACACACAGACAATACAGACACCACCACAATACAAAAGGACAATGCAAACCACCACCATATAGCCCCAACCACAATACTAACACAATACAAACAGTCGCAATAAAAAACAACCACAATACAAACAACCACTACACAGCCACAATATAAAGATAGCTCCAATACAGATCCAATACAAATTTAGGCACAATACAAACATAGGCGCAATACAAACACAGGCGTGATACAAACACCTCCAAACACATGCACTATATAACCATAACCAGAATATAAACACATCCACAATACAAAAACAATCACTATACTACACAGCCACAATACAACCACATTCACTATACAAACACAGTCACGCTACAAACACACAACTACATTACAAACAGCCACAATACAACCAGAATCAATATACAAAGTTACTAAAGATACCAACACACTTGTAATACAAAGCCACAATAGATAAAAACAAACAACCCTAATACAAACACAACCACAGTACAAAGACACAGCAACCATAAACCAACAACACCAATAAACAATACAAACAATCAAAATACAAAACATTATCATTCTAACTATCCATCCATCCAACTCCATGTCTCCCTCCCCCCCCACTCTCTCTCTCTCTCTCTCTCCAGTAAGAGGAACAACGTGTTCCACCTCGTACAAGTCACAAGAGCATCAGTCTGAGAGATGGTGTGGAATACAAAACTGTCCTTTCGTTTTCAACGTTGCAGACGACCGACCCTCTTCCCCTCCCTACCAGAGTGCGTGCGTGCGTGCGTGCGTGCGTGCGTGTACTCACCTGCTTGTATGTGAGTGAAAAGACAACGAGAAGAGGCTGCAGACGGGGCCACAGTGAGAGTATTACGTAAGTGAGAGTAGTGCTGCTGCTGGGAATGATAGAGTGAACTTGACCCACTGCCACAGTGACACCCATTCGCTTCCCACCTTCCCTCTCCCCCCCACTAACTCACCACACACACACACACGGTACATCCCTCTATGTACACCTACAATACACGTACCTGGGTACGACAGTGCTCACCTGGTAAGGTACAAACCCACCCTTGGTAGTGCACAACTGCTGAGTCCCTTGAGCCCTTAACTATATAAAAGACTGACATTCTCTGGTTATGTAGGGTCATTAACTCTCCGGAGTTAATAATCCCAGAAGGTAGTGTACTTCCACACTGCCTACTACCATCATCCTAGCTAAGTCCTGCTTACACATAAGTATTAGTTAAGTCCTGCTTACACCCCACAAGTATTAGCTAAGTGTTGCTTACACCCCACAAGTATTAGATAAGTCCTTCTCACACCCCACAAGTATTAGCTATGTCCTGCTCACACCCCACAAGTATTAGCTATGTCCTGCTCACACCCCACAAGTATTAGCTATGTCCTGCTCACACCCCACAACTATTAGCTATGTCCTGCTCACACCCCACAAGTATTAGCTATGTCCTGCTTACACCCCACAACTATTAGCTAAGTCATGCTCATACCCCACAAGAATTTCCTTCACTGACGCAACTCACAAATTTGTTCCATTCGTCAACAATCGAAGAATGGAGACTGGTAACATTTTTTTATTTAATAGTACACGAATTTGAATGTGGTACAACACACGTGACCCATCGTCTGGTACAACCCTTCGTACCAGCTCACCTCAAACTATCCAGAGTTTATCAGAAACACAAGCTCAAACTTTGACAATACGCCCGGCACCAACAGATGAAAGCCTCCCGGGTTTTTTATATGTTGATGTTGTTGGGAAATTTATGTAAATATGGGTTAACCTAACCCAGAATAACATAACTTCTGACAAAATTATTCCGCCTAAAAATGAACGAATTGTAACTAGAATTGGAGAAGACTTCGTGTTGAGTGTGGGTAGTCAGTGAGAGAGTAACACAGGTTGTGTTGAGTGTGGGTAGTCAGTGAGAGTAACAGGTTGTGTTGAGTGTGGGTAGTCAGTGAGAGAGTAACACAGGTTGTGTTGAGTATGGGTAGCCAGTAACACGCTGACACTGACGCCACATTCATGCAACACTTGCACAATGCAGGTCAGCATGGGTTTTGGGTATGTCGCCCCTGCCTTTCACAACTGCTACACCATTACGATAAGGTCCTGGATGCACTGGAAAACAAGCTCAATGCTGATGTAGGCACAGTAATCCCCACACTTATGTTTCTCGTTATTATAAGCGACACAGACAAAAACATGAATCACAGCACCGTAACAACCTTTGCTGATGACACCAGAATATATATGAGAGTGGTGACCGTCGAAGACACAACGAATCGTCAAGTGGATATAAATCAAGTTTAACAGTGGGCCTCAGACAACAATATTTAAATAAGACAAGTTTCATTTGTTCCGTTATTGAAGAATGGATGAAATAAAGAAGATAATAACAGTCTGAGTGAAGAGACATCAAATTACAAACTTCATGGAAGAGTATAACCTACATTATCCACAGATAAGAAACTACCATGACATAATTACAAAGGAGTTGGAAGAAAACCAAATCGCAGATGTGGTATGCACGGATTTCGCAAATTCGCTAGATAAATGCGATCATGGAGTGACAACACATAAGAGAGACGGGTATAACGGGGAAAGCAGGCAAATGAATATTTAACTTTCTGACAAATAGATAAAAAAAAAAAGTAGAAGTAAACAGCACAAAATCCAACATTAGTAAAGTAAATAGCTTTCAGTGGACAAGGAAGAACAATAGGACGATCAATGGTGACAAGTTCCCGCAGCTTAGATATGGAAAGAATGAAGAACTCAAAGGGAACACAAGCTACAAAATGCAAAATAACGAAAAAGAATAAGAAAAACATGTAAACGATCCGGGTGTAATGTTAATTAACATTTCTTTCAAAGAACACAATAAAGCAAATATCACGAAAACCGTGAAAATGAGACGTTGGATAATGAAAACTTACAAAACAAGGGAAATATAATGCCACTGGCGACACTTTTCAAATCACTTGTGCTCTCTTGCTTAGAGTTTTGTTCAGTGTTGACAGCTCCTTGTAGGACAGGAGAGATTTCAGAGCTGGAACAGATACAGGGGTCATTTATGGCCTACATAGAGCCAATAAAGCATTTAAAGTGAATGCCTCACAGTCCTAAACATGTGCTTGTTGCAGTGGAAAGAGATACATCATTCTATTGTGTATACCTGGAAAGTACTTAAGGGCCTAGTCAAAAGCAGGGGCGCCGTGAGCACAATAAGAGAACACTGTATCAACATGGATCCATCCTGTTTAACACTATCACAAGATATCAGGAACACTGCCAGAACAGGTGCAGAAGTTTTTAATAGGAAATTGTATATGTACCTCTGCCAAGTGCCAGATCAACCAAGTTGTGATGGATGTGTATACCAGGGGGCCACCTGCAGTAACAGCCTGGTTGATCAGGTAAGTAACAGATAAGCCTGGCCCAGGCTGCGGGAGTAGGAAAACTCTCAAAACCCTTCAAAATTATAGCAAAGGTAAAAGTACAGAATATTTGATAGAGCGAAAGTTCCATGTATGAGACTGAGAACCTGGTCCGGGACCAGGGGTCAGCGACCCCTGGAAACGTCCTTCAGATATTCAAGGATCACATCTCTTTTGTCATGCTACCGCAAGGAAAATAATCGGCTGGGTAACTATAACATTCAAGCCAGAGATGCTGAGCCAGTGATGATACTCTTTAAGGCACTTGTTCTCTCCAAGCTGGAATACTGCTCTATACAACGCTCCAGTTCAAGGTACGAGAGATTGCTGTACTGGAAAATGTACAGAGAACTTTCACTGCTTGTATACACTCAATCAAGTATCTGAACTACTGCGAATGCTTCAAGTACCTTCACCTGTATTCCTTAGAATACCTTTACCTTATACCTTTGAAGAGTTTCGAGAGTTGCACTACTCTCGGAGCCCGACCATGGGCCAGGCTCGTCTGGCGCTTGCCTGGTCAACCAGGCTGTTGCTGCTGGAGGCCCGCTGCCCCACATATCCATCACAGCCTGGTTGATCTGGCACCTGGTGAAGATACTTGTCCAGATAATGTTGGCAGGAAAGGTACATCATAATTTACACCTGGAAAATCCTAGAGGGACTGGTCCCATACCTGAACACTGCAATTACTCTGTATGGCAAGTAACTTGACAAATAGTGCAAAATAACTCCAATACAAAGCAGGAACCAGACGAATATACTAAGAGAGAACTCAATAAGTATCAGAGGTCCTCGACTTTTCAACGCCTTCCCTCCGTGCAGAAGAGGATTACTAACCTCTGGTTGCCTTCAAGAAAGAACTTGATAAATTCCTCAAATCAGTTCTTGATCAGCCGGGCTGTGATTCATACGCAGTAACAGACTAATTGATCAGACCTTGATTCTCCAGGAGGCCTGGTCTAGGACTTGGTGTACTAAATGTGTCCTTTTTCCATAAGTAGTCTTCTCACCAGCCAAGCTCACCACACTAACACAGAGCAGACAACTTCACTCCTAGGTACAACACCCACTACTCAGTGTAATAAACCCACTCATACAGCCACTGTGTGACCTACCATCATGTGTACTACACGCACACACCAGCCAATTTGTGGTTAAACATACCAGCATCAGTGACAACATCCACACTACCCTCCATACACTTACCTGACCACCATGTTGGTGAAGGAAGATACCATACGCACACCAGCCTACGCGGACACTGAGGGAACCTGGTAACACTAGCGTACATGGACCAGGCTACGCAGACACTGAGGGAACCTGGCCACACTAGAGTACATGAACCAGGCTACGCAGACACTGAGGGAACCTGACCGCACTAGAGTACATGGACCAGGCTACGCAGACACTGAGGGAACCTGGCCACACTAGAGTACATGAACCAGGCTACGCAGACACTGAGGGAACCTGATCGCACTAAAGTACATGGACCAGGCTACGCAGACACTGAGGGAACCTGGCCACACTAGAGTACATGGACCAGGCTACGCAGACACTGAGGGAACCTGACCGCACTAGAGTACATGGACCAGGCTACGCAAACACTGAGGGAACCTGGCCACACTAGCGTACATGGACCGGGCTACGCAGACACTGAGGGAACCTGGCCACACTAGCATACATGGACCAGGCTACGCAAACACTGAGGGAACCTGGCCACACTAGCATACATGGACCAGGCTACGCAAACACTGAGGGAACCTGGCCACACTAGCGTACATGAACCAGGCTACGCAGACACTGAGGGACAACCTGCCCGCGCCGACTACTTTGCCCCGCCACCACCACTACTACTACCACCACTATCCCCACCACTATCACCACCGCCATGACCACCACTACCACCACCTCCACCACCACTACCATCACCACCAGCAGCACTACCACCACCGCCACAACCACCACCACCGCAAGCACCACCACTACAACCACCACGATCACTGAACTTGACCCAGTGAGGAGTTAGAAGGGAGGGTGGAGAGGTGAGGGAGGGTGGAGAGGTGAGAGAGTGGAGAGGAGAGGGAGGGTGGGGGCAGTATTGGCACACACACACATCACTGACGTGCTGGTATATAACACTATACCTCAAAGGTTTAATGGGAAAAACGTTACTCAGAAAGGGCGACTCTACCAAGGCGCTTCCTCTCTCTAACTGTGTCGCTGCTGTGTGTTTGTTACCATTGTGTCCTACGCACATGTGTGTGTGTGTGTGTATGTGTGTGTGTGTGTGTGTGTGTGTGTGTGTGTGTGTGTGTGTGTGTGTGTGTGTGTGTGTGTGTGTGTGTGTGTGTGTGTGTGTGTGTGTGTGTGTGTGTGTGTGTGTGTGTGTGTGTGTGTGTGTGTGTGCGCTCCCCAGAGATACAACTGGGCCCCTCGTACTTTCAACAACCACCTACATCTCATTTAGTTAAGGCATTATTAAGCCTCCATGGTAATAGTGTAAACGTTATTAGTGATAACCTATATAAGTTTGAGTGGTGGAGCTGAGTGAGGACTTATCCATGACACACATAGATAACACTTGTATACCACTCACTAAACAAATAACATCAGAATTTCGTGCTCACTAAGCTAGGCTCATTTAACAATATTACTTTTCTTACACTATTCCCATGCTGGGGAGATTACACTGATGCTAAGAAGCTACTGCAGTATTCAAAACTAGGACACTTGGACACGACGATGTCAGGGACTATAAAAACGGGTATTGTATGTCTTGAGAGGCCAAGATAATAATGACAGTGATATAAATCAACTAGCAAACAATAAGAGGCCAAGGGAGGACTGTGATCAGAAGAACAGGGCAATGATTTGCATACTGGAAACAGCAGCACACCAAAAAGCACCAAACCTTAGTGGAGCTAAAAGATTTCAACCATAAATATATTTGACTGATATTCAAAGTGGACCACTCCCATGATGGACCAAACACATGGAATGTCAACACATCAAGGAAACAAGAGTGAGAAGGGAAGATGAGCTGGATACAACTGAAGTGGTTTTCCACTTTAAACAGATACAGCAAGTGAAATTAATTCTGTAGATCCACTTTTGTCAATGATCAAGTCGTACTAAGTTTTGAACACCCGATCTAAATGAGAATGGAGAAAAAATCGAGGTATCAAGAATCTGGATATATCTCTGACGAATTTTGAATTTTTTTCTTTTAGGGCCATAACCCGCCCTGTCTGATCAACTAGGTTGTTGCTGGTGGCACACCGCTGACCCAAATATCCACCACAGATTGTCTTATCTGGTACTTGGCGGAGGTACTTGTCTAGCTTCCATTTGGAGACTTCTACACTTGCTCCGGCAGTGTTTCTCATATTTTCTGATAAAATGTTAAGAAGTCTTGGACCAGGGATGTTGATACAATATTCTCGTATTGTGCCCACGGCGCCCCTACCTTTAAATGGGTTTATTCTATATTTTCTCCCATATCTCCAAGTTCAGTATATTATGCCTATGTGCAGATTTGGGACCAGGCCCTCAAGTACTTTCTATGTGCATATTATCATGTAACTCTGATTCAGCGAGTACATATTTAGGGCTTTGACCTACTGGATCTATGTGAGGCGTATCTGTTCTAGCTCTAATATCGTTTCTGCCCTGAACGGAGCTGTCAAACCTAAGCAATAATCTAAACGAAAGAGCACAAGCGATTTGAATAGCGTCATTATTACTATTTCCATTTTTTTCAAAATTTTCATTATGCGCCCCTTCATTTTCCTGACTCGCATGATATTTTCCCTATTGTTGCCTTTGAAAGGTTAGCTGACATAACTTCTCCCAGGTCCTTCACATGTTCCTTTAGTTTTATTTGGTGATCCTCTTTGGTTATGTACAGTGTCTACCACAGTGCTGCAGTGTCTGACAAGTAACACATTTATTTATTGTCAAGTGTATATCAAGTAATTTCTTGCAAATTAGATGTAATCTGCCCAACCCGGTCTTTATCTTAATACTGTGACTGTCACAGAATGCCAGCAAGCTCATAAGACGGGATTTTTTCATCCATAAATCTGTGGAAGTTTTCTCTAAAGAATATTTTCTCATATTTCTCCAGTACCTGTTTCCTTGATGAGTACGACACAGGTGCTACACTAGGAACCTTTATTGGCAAACCTTTTCACTCCTGGAGACATCATACTTGGTGAAATACTAAGTAGATGATATAGAGAGATAGTCTGATGTAATTAGTCCATCAACTCTGATGGAAGACCTGGATGAAAGACAAAGTAGATAAAGCCTGAAACACAAGCGAAACATTATGGAAGACCTGGATGAAAGACAAAGTAGATAAAGCCTGCAACACAAGCGAAACATTATGTCAGTGAAGACTCCTAGTATTGAACATGTGTTTTATTCATCAAGAAAAACGTACTGAAAAAACAGGAGAAAATATTCTTTAGAGAAAGTACCACTAATTTCTTTTTTTCCTTTTCTATTTCTTTTCCTTTCATGGAAAAAATCCTGTCTTGTGAACTTAGTGGAATTCTATGACAGAAAAAAAATAAAACAAAAACTGGGTTGGGCAGACTGCATCTTCTTAGACTGCCAAAAAAAAAAAACCACTTGATACATTCATGACAATAATAAAGGAATGATATGCACCGAATGCGTTAAAAATTATTTGACATTCAGCAGACACAGAGTACACAGTACTTTACCCACAACGCCAGACTCCAGATAAGTATGGGCATCCAGCTGAAGCTAGACGGTTTTCCCATACCCCGGAGCACCAGGCTTGTACAAGTCCTGCCACATGAAGTCAACTACAAAGTGGATTTTGAAATGCTTAACAATTCGCAAACAGGCAAAAATATTTACAAACACTATCTCTCAGTCCACGGTAGGATTCCAACCTGATGCCGAGTTTGCAGGTTCGAATCCTGCTGTGGACTGAGAGATATGTGTGTGTGTGTGTACTTACCTATTTCTGGTTGCAGGGGTCGACTCATGGCTCCTGGCCCCGCCTCTTCACTGATCGCTAATGGGTCCTCTCTCATGAGCTTTATCATACCTCATCTTAAAACTATGTATGGTTCCTGCCTCCACTACGTCACTTGCCAGACTATTCCACTTCCTGACGACTCTATGACTAAAGAAATACTTCCTAACATCTATTTGACTCATCTGAGTCTTCAGCTTCCAACTGTGACCCCTTGTTTCTGTGTCCTATCTCTAGAACATCTGTCTCTGTCCATTTGTCAATTCCTCGCAATATTTTGTATGTCGTTATCATGTCGCCCTTAACCCTCCTGTCCTCTAGTGTCGTCAGGCCGACTTTCCTTAACCTTTCTTAGTAGGGAATTTCCCATAGCTCTGGAACTAGTCTTGTTGCAAACCTTTGCAATTTCTCTAATTGTTTGACGTGCTTGGCCAGGTGTGGGTTCCAAACTGGTGCTGCATACTCCAGTGTGGGCCTGACGTACACGGTGTACAGAGTCTTGTGTGTGTGTGTGTGTGTGTGTGTGTGTAATATTTATACATTATCTCTCAGTCCACAGCAGGATTCGAACTTTTCAAAGTACGCAGTACTTTAGCCACACAGTCAAATCCCATATAATTATGGTTTGATAATGTTTGTAAATAATTTCGCCCATTTGTGAACTGTTAAGCATTCCAAAATCTCTTTCAAAGTTCACTTTATGTGGCAGGATTTGATGAGCGCCTAACTTCGGCTAGGCGCCTATACTTATCTGGGATCTGGCTGTGTGGCTAAAGTACTACTGCATACTTTGATACAGTGTGTGCAGGTTCGAATCCTACTGTGAACCGAGAGATATTTCTAAATAATTCTACCAGGCCTCTTGGTGGATAGCTTGATCAACCAGGTCGTTGGCGTTAGCCACACGAAGTACAACAAAAACATTACAGCCCGACTGATCAGGTACTAACTTAAGAAATTTGTCCAGTTCTTTCTTGAAGACAACCAAGGGTTCATTGGTAATCCCCTCTTATGTATGAAGGGAGGATTGAAAAGTCTTGGTCTCTCCACACTTAATGATTTTTTCCTTAGTGTATTACTCGAACTCTTGCTTTTCACTGGGAATATTTTGAACTATCTGCCAAGAATCTTACTTTCATGCTAAAAGATTTGTGAAGATTCGGGATAAATCCTTCGAAAATTTTCCATGTGCACATTATAATGTAGCTCTCTCGCCTATATCAGCTTGCAGGTTTGTTGTGTCCTCAAGCAATGCCACTTTAATACAAAAAGAGAAAGGAGAAAGTAGGGAAATAGCTTTTCACTATGGCAGCCTCCGATTTCACGCTGTTCACTATTACTCTGGGCTCTATATGTTAGAAAATTAATGTTCATTAACAACTTTTCCACTTATTACTTTTACACACATTTTGTGGACTATTAAGCCATGGTAACACTTGTCAAAAGCTTATGCAAAGTCTGTGTACACTGCATTTGCATTTTGCTCGTCTTGCACTGCACCCTAGACAGCTGACCTGGGCTGTGCAACTGTTGAGATCCCATGTGATTAGAAATCTTGCTTCTTAGACTCTTTGCGACTGCTTCACTGCCACCTTCTTGGAGTGGAGTTACGTCGGTGGTTTGAAGGAGTGTGGGATGATTCCTGTTTACTCCGATATAGAATATTCAGGGACTGAGCTACTGGTTTCTTTCAGTTTTTGGAGTACATGGAGTTCCATGAGTCAGGGCCTAGGGCAGAATGCATGGGCATGCAACCGATGGCTCTTTTGAAGTCAATTGGGATTTGAGTTACGTCAAAAATTATGGAGATGTTGACAGGGTTTTGAGTCTCATCCATGAATAACTCATATGGGTCGTCAGTCTGTAAACTGATTAATGACTCACTGAACACAAAAGTAATACTTCAGTATTTCACTTATTTGTTTGTTGTCGTCAGTGTAGGTTCCATCTTCTTTAAGACCTTGATACTGGATGCAGTTTTTGCCCTGGATTTGTATATGAGAAGAAGTACACAGTATTTATTTCAATTTCATTCATGTTTTTTTGTTCCCTTCGTCTTTCCTGGGCCTTGTATGATACATTCAGGTTGAACTCTTATGTTTTCCATTTCCTTAGCCAGTGTTTCTTTTCCTTCTTCAGAAAGTCTGCAGTCATTGAGTTCTGCAATTCTCTGTCTTCGTGTGTAGAGGGAGCGCCTCACCTCCTAACCCGCATCTTCCCTTTCTTCCCTCAACAGTACTTGTCTGGAACATGTGTGTAATGCCACGGAACTCATCCTCTCCACATACTGGTTCAAATCCATGTCAATCATATTTTTTTCCCAACATTTTTCACCGAGGTCATGATGTATTTGATCAAAGTTAATGTTTTTGTTGAAATTGAATTTGTTGAATGCATCCTCGGGACTGGTTGTATCTTGCCACTGAACACTTGTGTGGGGTTGTGGTCTGATTATGCTCCGGTCCATATACTCACTGTTTGTGAATGTAAGGTCAATGTCACAAACAAACATACACACACACACACACACACACACACACAGTTGGAAGTTGAAGACTCAGATGAACCACAGGGATGTTAGGAATTATTTCTTCAGTCACAGAGTTGTCAGGAAGTGGAATAGTCTGGGAGGTGATGTAGTGGAGGCAGGATCCATACATAGCTTTAAGAAGACGTATGATAAAGCTCACGGAGCAGGAAGAGTGACTTAGTAGCGACCAGTGAAGAGGCGGGGCCTGGAGCTATGACTCGACCCCTTCAATCACAACTGAGTACACACACACATATGCAAAACACACACCACACACACATGCAAAACACACACATACAAAACACACACATACATACATACACACACATACACATACACACACTAATCGACATGTGCCTAGGACAAAATGGTAACACACACACTCACACACACACACAGAAACAACATATGAGAGGGTAGACAAAACAGCAGACACGCTAAACATGGAGACCCCAACAACACACTGCAGCAGACAGGGACGTAAGAGCAGACCGGACACACAAAGGAACACGGGGAATACATCCATGACAGCACCGGGAGAGGATAATGCACCTTTGACAAGGCAATGGGAGACACAGTGGGAGGAGGAAAGGGAGAAGTCGATTTTCATCTATGGCCTGAAGGAAGTCGAAGGAGACACCCACGACAGAAGGAAACAGGAGGAGACAGAACAGATCGATGGTATCATGCTAGCAATAGGGGGAGACTCATCCCAAGTGACAAATTTTCGGAGAATCGGGTGGTACACAAAGGGAAGAAATCGACCCCTCAAGGTAATATTCGAGGCAGAATCAGCATGCACCATGATCCTGCAAGAGAAAGCTCGGCTGAGGACGAACCAGGGGTACCGGAATGTATATCTAGATCGAGACAGAACGCAGGAAGAAAGGGAGGCCCGGAGGGAGAAGATAAGAAGGAGAAGAGAGGAGGGAGGGGAGACAGCGAGATACAGAGGACACCAAGCCCAAGCAGAACAAACACACACACTGGAAATACACTCAACGGGCCTCATATCACAAACAACCCACCACACCCACTTATCAGGCCCCCTGTCCCCACCCTAGCAAATGAAAACCCAACGTCACAGTTACCCCCCACCCCCACCTCAAGCTGCACCCCACCTGCCCATACCCCAACCATACAATCACCCCCACCCATGCTGCAACCCCTGCGGGCACCCTGCCCACACCCCCATCCCACCAAGATCTCCCCAGGGCCACAGTATTGGAAACAAGGTTGAAGGTTTGGTACACAAATGCGGATGGAATTACGAATAAGTATGAAGAGTGGAATGAAAGAATAGATGAGGCATCCCCAGACATCATAGCGGTCACAGAAACTAAACTAAATGAGACAGTAACAGATGCAATCTTCCCACAGGGATATCAGATCCTGAGGAAAGATAGGAGGAGCAGGGGGGGTGGAGGGGTCACACTGCTTGTAAGGCACCGCTGGAGATTCGAGGAAATGGTAGGAGTGGAGGGGGGTAGAGAACGGGATTTCATAGTAGGTACCATCCAGTCTGGGACGCATAAGATAGTCATTGCAGTGATGTATAACCCACCACAGAACTGCAGGAGGCCAGGAGAAGAATACGATGAGAACAACAGAGCGATGGTGGACACCCTGGCGGAGGTGGCAAGAAAAGCACACATGAGCAGAGCGAAGCTACTGGTCATGGGAGATTTCAACCACAGGGAGATCGACTGGGAGAACCATGAACCACGTGGGGGTCCAGAAACTTGGAGAGCCAAGATGATGGACGTGGTACTGGAAAACCTGATGCACCAACATGTCAGGGACACAACCAGAGAGAGAGGAGAAGATGAACCAGCAAGACTGGACCTTGTATTCACCCTGAACAGCTCAGATATTGAAGACATAACGCACGAGAGCCCCCTGGGAGCCAGTGACCATATGGTGCTTAGCTTTGAGTACATAGTAGAGCTACAGGTGGAGAGGGGAAACAGAACCGATAGAGACAAACCAGACTTTAAAAGAGGAAACTACACGGGCATGAGGAATTTCCTGCAGGACATTCAGTGGGAAAGGGAAATGGAAGGACTGACAATAAATGAAATGATGGAATACGTAGGGGCAAAGTGCAAGGAGGCAGAGGAAAGGTTTATACCCAGAGACAAAGGTTTAAATGGGAAGGCCAGAAAGAGCCCCTGGTTTACCCAAAGGTGCAGGGAGGCAAAGACTCAGAGTATCAGAGAATGGAAACGGTACAGAAGGCAAAGAACCCAAGTAAACAAAGAAATTAGTAGAAGAGCTAGAAACGAGTATGCACAAGTACGGAGGGAGGCCCAGAAACAATACGAAAACGACATAGCATCGAAAGTTAAGTCCGACCCGAAACTGATGTTCAGTCACATCAGAAGGAAGACAACAGTCAAGGACCAGGTGATAAGGCTGAGGAGAGAAGATGGGGAACTCACAAGTAATGATCAAGAGGTATGTGAGGAGCTCAACTTGAGGTTTAAGGAAGTATTCACAATGGAAGAAGGAAGGCAGCTGGGTAGGCAGGACATGGTTCGTCACCAACAAGGGATGTACCAAGTGCTAGAGGGCATACACACAACTGAGGAGGAAGTGAAGCAGTTACTCAGTGACCTCGATACCTCAAAGGCGATGGGTCCGGACAATATCTCCCGTGGGTTCTTCGGGAAGGAGCTGAGGTACTGAGTGTGCCACTTACCATAATATTCAACACATCCCTTGAAACTGGGCAGCTACCTGAGGTATGGAAGAAGGCCAACGTAGTCCCCATTTTTAAAAAAGGAGACAGAAAAGAGGCACTAAACTATAGACCGGTGTCACTTACATGTATAGTGTGCAAAGTCCTGGAGAAAATCATCAGGAAAAGAATGGTGGAACACCTTGAGCGGAACAGGATAATAAACACCAGACAGCACGGATTCCGGGAAGGCAAATCCTGTGTAACAAACCTCCTAGAGTTCTATGATAAAGTAACAGAGGTAAGGCAGGAGAGAGAAGGGTGGGTTGATTGCATTTTCCTGGACTGCAGGAAGGCCTTCGACACAGTTCCTCACATGAGATTAGTAAAGAAGCTGGAAGAACAAGCAGGTATAACAGGAAGGGCACTGGAATGGATCAGGGAATACCTCAAAGGGAGGCAACAACGGGTCATGGTGTGTGGTGAGGTATCACAGTGGGCGCCTGTGACGAGCGGTGTACCGCAGGGATCAGTCCTAGGACCAGTGTTATTCCTGGTATATGTAAATGACATGACGGACGGGATAGACTCAGAAGTGTCTCTATTCGCGGATGATGTGAAAATAATGAGGAGAATTACATCGGAAGAGGACCAGGCAGGGCTGCAAACAGACCTGGACAAGCTCGACATCTGGTCTAGCAGATGGCTTCTCGAATTCAATCCCTCCAAATGCAAAGTCATGAGGATCGGAGAAGGGCAAAGAAGACCGCTGACAGAGTACAAGCTGGGCGGACAAAGGCTACAAACCTCGGCAAAGGAGAAAGACCTTGGAGTGAGTATAACGCCAAGCACGTCTCCGGAGGCACACATCAACCAGATAACTGCGGCAGCATATGTGCGTCTGGCAAACCTTAGATTAGCGTTCCGTTACCTTAACAAGGAATCGTTCAAGACACTGTATACCGTGTACGTAAGGCCCATACTAGAATATGCAGCACCAGTCTGGAACCCACACCTGGTCAAGCACGTAAGGAAACTGGAGAAAGTGCAAAGGTTTGCGACAAGGTTAGTTCCACAACTCAGGGGTCTGTCTTATGAAGAAAGATTGAGGGAAATAGGACTAACAACACTGGAGGAAAGAAGGGTCAGAGGAGACATGATAACGACATACAAAATACTGCGGGGAATTGACAAGGTAGATAGTGACAGGTTGTTTCAGAGAGGGAACACAGAAACAAGGGGACACAACTGGAAGCTGAAGACTCAGATGAGTCAAAGGGATGTCAGGAAACATTTCTTCAGCCACAGAGTAGTCAGGAAGTGGAATGGACTAGAGAAAGATATAGTGGAGGCAGGAACCATACATAGTTTTAAGACAAGGTATGATAAAGCTCATGGAGCAGGGAGAGCAGAGACCCAGTAGCAGACAGCGAAGAGGCGGGGCCAGGAGCTGAGTCTCGACCCCTGCAACCACAATTAGGTGAATTAGGTGAGTACACACACACACACACACACACACACACAGGATGAATCAACGCCACTGCCTTATATATAAATACTCCGTGTCCATACTATTCCTGTCACACAAACACGCAGCTTACTGTGGCCCACTTCTGAACAGGTGTGGCCCACTTTTCCAACCTCTGTGGCCCACTCTTCTAAGTACTGTGACTCACTTCTGTAACTGCTGTGGCTCACTTTCCCCAAGTGATGTGACCCACTTCTCCAGCTGTTGTGACCCACTTCTCCAGCTGTTGTGACCCACTTCTATAGCTGTTGTGACCCACTTCTCCAGCTGTTTGTAACCCACTTCTCCAGCTGTTGTGACCCACTTCTCTAGCTGTTGTGACCCACTTCTATAGCTGTTGTAACCCACTTCTATAGCTGTTGTGACCCACTTCTCCAGCTGTTTGTAACCCACTTCTCCCGCTGTTGTGACCCACTTCTCCAGGTGTTGTGACCCACTTCTCCAGCTGTTGTGATCCACTTTGCTGCGGTGATGACCCGATGCCCAATATTCGTCAATATGTGACCAGGTAAATATATTTACGACTGACCACGATTCACTAGTACTGGTGGCCACGATTCACTAGTACTGATCAAGATTCACTAGTACTGGTGGCCACGATTCACTAGTACTGGTGACCACGATTCACTAGTACTGGTGACCACGATTCACTAGTACTGGTGACCACGATTCCCTAGTGCTAGAGACCATGATTCACTAGTACTGAGGACGACGATTCACTAGTACTGGAGACCACGATTCTCTAGTACTGGAGACCACGATTCACTAGTACTGGTCACCACGATTCACTAGTACTGGAGACCACGATTCACTAGTACTGGAGACCACGATTCACTAGTACTAGAGACCACGATTCACTAGTACTGGAGACCACGATTCACTAGTACTGGTGACCACGATTCACTAGTACTGGAGACCACGATTCACTAGTACTGATCAAGATTCACTAGTACTGGTGGCCACGATTCACTAGTACTGGAGACCACGATTCACTAGTACTGGAGACCACGATTCACTAGTACTGGAGACCACGATTCACTAGTACTGGTGACCACGATTCACTAGTACTGGAGACCACGATTCACTAGTACTGGAGACCACGATTCACTAGTACTGGATACCTTTATACCTTTGAAGAGTTTCGAGAGTATCTACTCTCTGAGCCCGGCCATGGGCCAGGCTCGTCTGGTGCTTGCCTGGTCAACCAGGCTGTTGCTGCTGGAGGCCCGCTGCCCCACATATCCATCACAGCCTGGTTGATCTGGCACCCGATGAAGATACTTGTCCAGTTTCCTCTTGAAGGGTTCTACACTGGTTCCAGCGATGTTTCGGATATCTTCTGGTAAGATGTTGAATAGTCTGGGACCCCGGATGTTAATACAGTGCTCCCGTATTGTCCCCACCGCACCCCTGCTCCTCACTGGGTTTATTTTACACTTCCTCTCATATCTCTCACTCTAGTATGTTGTTATGGCAGTGTGCAGATTTGGGACCACGATTCACTAGTACTAGAGACCACGATTCACTTGTACTGGAGACCACGATTCACTAGTACTGGTGACCACGATTCACTAGTACTGGAGGCCACGATTCACTAGTACTTATGACCACGATTCACTAGGACTTATGACCACGATTCACTAGGACTTATGACCACGAGTCACTAGTACTTCTGACCATGATTCACTAGTACTTCTGACCACGATTCACTAGTACTGGAGGCCACGATTCACTAGTACTTATGACCACGATTCACTAGGACTTATGACCACGATTCACTAGGACTTATGACCACGAGTCACTAGTACTTCTGACCATGATTCACTAGTACTTCTGACCACGATTCACTAGTACTGCTGACACCCGATTCACTGGTATTGGTGACACCCGATTCACTAGTACTGGAGACCACAATTCACTAGTACTGGATACAACGATTCACTAGTACTGGTGACCACGATTCACTAGTACTTGTGACACCCGATTCACTAGTACTGGTGGCCATGATTCACTAATACTGGTGACATCCGATTCACTAATACTGGTGACTACGATTCACTAGTACTGACTATGATTCACTAGTACTGGTGACCACGATTCACTAATACTGGTGACCATGATTCACTAGTACTGGTGACCACGATTCATTATTACTAGTAACCATGATTCAATAGTACTGGAGACTATGATTCACTAGTACATGATTCACTATGATTTAATAGTACTGGTAACCACGATTCACTAGTACTAGTGATCATCATTCACTGGTACTGATGACCACAATTCACTAGAACTGGTGGTCGTGATTCACTAGTACTGGTGGCCATCATTCACTAGTACTGATGACCACAATTCACTAGTACTGGTGGCCATCATTCAATAGTACTGATGACCACAATTCACTAGTACTGGTGGTCATCATTCACTGGTACTAATGACCACAATTCACTAGTACTGGTGGCCATCATTCACTAGTACTGATGACCACAATTCACTAGTACTGGTGGCCATCATTCAATAGTACTGATGACCACAATTCACTAGTACTGGTGGCCATCATTCACTGGTACTAATGACCACAATTCACTAGAACTGGTGGTCGTGATTCCCTAGTACTGGTAGCCATCATTCACTGGTACTGATGACCACAATTCACTAGTACTGGTGGTCGTGATTCACTAGTACTGGTAGCCATCATTCACTGGTACTGATGACCACAATTCACTAGTACTGGTGGTCGTGATTCACTAGTACTGGTAGCCATCATTCACTGGTACTGATGACCACAATTCACTAGTACTGGTTGCCATCATTCACTGGTATTGATGACCACAATTAACTAGTACTGGTAGCCATCATTCACTAGTATTGATGACCACAATTAACTAGGACTGGTGGTCGTGATTCACTAGTACTGGTAGCCATCATTCACTGGTACTGATGACCACAATTCACTAGTACTGGTAGCCATCATTCACTGGTACTGATGACCACAATTCACTAGAACTGGTGGTCGTGATTCACTAGTACTGGTAGCTATCATTCACTGGTACTGATGACCACAATTCACTAGTACTGGTGGCCATCATTCACTAGTACTGGTGGCCATGCTTCACTAGTACTGGTAGCCATCATTCACTAGTACTGGTGGCCATGCTTCACTAGTACTATAGCACACACTACTGTGTTAGGCAAAAGGACACAGGTGTAACTAATGCGACATTTTATTGTGGCAACGTTTCGCCCTCCAGGAACTTTGTTAAGATCTTACAATGTTGTTACTACAGTGAGATGCAAAAACATAATATAATGGGTGTAGGTAGTAGTGGCGGTAGTAGTAGTAATACTTGTAGTGGAGAAATCTTTAGTAGTAGTAATACTTGTGTTTAGTGGCCCAAATACTTGTAGTAATAGTAATACTTGTAGTGGTAGCAATACTTGTAGTAGTAGTAATACTTTAGTAATGTAGTGGTACCAATACTTGTAGTAGAAATACTTGTAGTGGTAGCAATACTTGTAGTGATAGCAATACTTGTAGTAGTAGTAATACTTGTAGTAATGTAGTGGTACCAATACTTGTGGGTAGTAATATTTTGTAGTAATAGTAATACTGTAGTGTAAAACTTGTAGGGTAGCAAATATTTGTAGTAATGTAGTGGTAGCAATATTTGTAGTAATGTAGTGGTAGCAATACTTATAGTAGTAGTAGTAGAATACTTGAAGTGGTACCAAACTTGTAGTAGTAGTAATACTTGTGGGGTACCAATACTTGTAGTAGTAGTAAATACTTGTAATGGTAGAAAACTTGAGTAGTAGTAATTTTTTGTAGTGGTAGAAAATACTTGTAGTAGTAGTAGTAATACTTGTAGTGGACCAATACTTGTAGTAATAGTAATACTTGTAGTGGTAGCAATACTTGTAGTAGTAATACTTGTAGTGGTAGCAATACTTGTAGTAGTAGTAGTAAACTTGTAGTGGTAGCAATACTTGTAGAGTAGTAGTAATATTGTAGTGGTACCAATACTTGTAGTAGTAGTAATATTTGTAGTGGTAGAAACTTGTAGTAGTAGTAATACTTGTAGTGGCCCAATATTGTAGTAGTAGTAATACTTGTAGTGGTACCAATACTTTTAGAGTAATACTTGTAGTGGTAGCAATACTTGTAGTAGTAGTAATACTTGTAGTGGTACCAATACTTGTAGTAGATAATTCTTGTAGTGGTACCAATACTTTTTTAGTAGTAGTAATACATGTAGTGGGAATTAATACTTGTAGTAATAGTAATATTGTAGTAGTAGTAATACTTGTAGTGGACCAATACTTTTAGTAGTAGTAATACTTGTAGTGGTAACAATACTTGTAGTAATAGTAATACTTGTAGTGGTATCAATACTTGTAGTAATAGTAATACTTGTAGTAGTAGTAGCTATGTGATGGAGGGTTGATAGTTCTGAGGATAATTCTCGTGCAGACTATCAACCCTGCAAGACAGGCGACATTGATGCGCTGGAGAACCTACAGAGAACTTTCCTCCATGTATACATTCAATCATCTCAACTATTTGGGAATGCTTGAAGTCCTTTCAGGTGCATCCATGGAACCTAGACGAGTAACATTCACGGGAATTTATAACTGGGAATCCCTAGAGGGATTGGTCCCAAACTTGAACACTGTAATTTTTAAAGGGGTGGACTAGTAAGCCAGCGGAAGGCCCCCCGGTCAGATGACCAAAAGCTTCAGCGGCGGGTCATCATATGATTAAGACCCGGTCAGGAAACACTTGCCCTGTTTCCGACAAATCTTACCTAGCCTAAACAGTACAAAAATACCCCCAATAAAAAGCAGGGGCGTGAAGAATACACTACGAGAGAACTCGATGAGTGTCAGGGGTCCTCGACTCTTTAATGTTTCCCCTTTCATGCATAAGATAAATTACCAACAAACTTCTGGATGTCAAGAGGGAACTGGACAGGTTCTTCAAATTAGTTCTGATCAGCCAGGTTGTGCTTCGTATGTTCGACTGAATGTAGCTAACAGTAAAGCCTGGTTGATCCACCAGGAAGCCTTGTCTGGGACCTGGCAGTGGGGACGTTGACACTCGGAAACGTCATTCACTATCATTCAGGTATCAGATAATCAGGTATACTGGGTACATTGACCATCAGAAATCAAAGGGATACTGGTACACCTGACCATCAGGTAAACAGGTATACTGGTACACCTGACCATCAGGTAAACAGGTATACTGGTACACCTGACCATCAGGTAAACAGGTATACTGGTACACCTGACCATCAGATAAACAGGTATACTGGTACACCTGACCATCAGGTAAACAGGTATACTGGTACACCTGACCATCAGATAAACAGGTATACTGGTACACTTGACCATCAGATAAACAGGTATACTGGTACATCTGACCATCAGATAAACAGGTATACTGGTACACCTGACCATCAGGTAAACAGGTATACTGGTACACCTGACCATCAGGTGTGCCAGTATTGTCTTCCACTAGAGTGGGTGTAAACTCCCACACCTGTCTAATGACGTCACTATCATGTGTCAACTGCGCTAACATCCTGGGGAAAGGTGGGGGAGGAGGGAAAGGTGGGGGAGGAGGGAGAAATGACGGGAGATGGAGAGGGAAAACGAAGGATAGGAGGGTGAGTTCGGAGGGTTCTGGGGAAGGTAGGTTCTGGGGGAAAGGTAGGTTCTGGGGGAAGGTAGGTTCTGGGGGAAGGTAGGTTCTTTGGGAAGGTAAGTTCTGGAAAGAGGTGGGTTCTGGGGGAAGGTGAGTCCTGGGGAAAGGTGGGTTCTGGGGAAAGGTGGGTTCTGGGGAAAGGTGGGTTCTGGGGAAAGGTGGGTTCTGGGGAAAGGTGGGTCCTGGGGAAAGGTGGGTTCTGGGGGATGGTGGGTTCTGGGGAAAGGTGGGTCCTGGAGAAAGGTGGGTCCTGGGGAAAGGTGGGTTCTGGGGGAAGGTGGGTCCTGGGGAAAGGTGGGTTCTGGTAGTAGTAGGTTCGCCGGTACGTCCGGCCCGGGTCTTCTCCAAATGGGGAAAGGTAGGTTGTGCTGAAAGGTTTTCAGGGACTGTGGTGAGGGAAGGTGGGGAGGGAAGGTGGGGAGGGATGGTCGGAGGGGTGGTTGGGAGGGATGGTATTGAGGGAAGGTGGAGAGGGATGGTGGTAGGGATGGTGGTGAGGGAAGGTGGGAGAGATGGTGGGGGGGGATGGGGGAGGGAAGCGGTGAGGGATGGTGTAGGGATGGTGGTAAGGGATGGTGGTGAGGGGAAAGGGGGGGAGAGATGGTGGGGAGAGATGGTGGGGAGAGATGGTGGGGGAGATGGTGGGGGGGGGAAGGGGGGAGGGGGAAAGGGGGAGGGGAAGGGGGAGAGGGGGAAAGGGGGGGGATGGTGGGGGGAAGAACTCATTGTTCATCAACAACTGGAAACCCCCCCAGGTCAGGGTGGCCGGGGGGTCATCCCCCCTGCTAGAAACAAGCAAATAGCCCTACTCCACAAAGGGGCGAAAGCAACAGCAGAGAATTACAGACCAACCTTTCCTTTTATATACCTTTGAAGAGTTTCGAGTTTTCTTCGGGGCCATGGGCCAGGGGCGTCTGGGCTTGAAAAAAATTTTAAAAAGATGATCACCAAACCCTTGGTTCCCAACAATTACAAAAAGGGGTAACATGTCTTTTAGCAGGTCCTCCTGCCCTCACAACTCTGCAACTATGACATGGCTTGGAGGTCCTTCCCCCCTCCAACTACTGCACCACTAGCATGGGCTTGGGGGGTCCTCCTGCCCTCACAACTACTGCCCACTATGACATGGCTTGGATTACTGGAGGCAAACAGAATGAATTTGATACCAACTTTGCAAAACCTTGACAAGGGGTCATGGTGTAAAAAAGCACAAAAAAAGGGAAAGAATTAGAAAAAAAGGATCTCTCTTTTAAACCCAAAAGAAGACAAAGAATATGGTAAAAAGAGTAAGTCAGAGGCTGTTACAGCCTCTGACTTGTTCCAAATTACAGTACCTGTTCCCCATCCCCATATCAGACACAGAGATGCAAACCATAGCAACCTATCTTCTTTTGCAGGTTTGAGCAGGTGGTGAGGAAAGGTGGGTTTGGGGCAGGTGGTGAGGGGAAAGGGGGGTTGTGGAGCATGGTGAGGAAGGTGGGTTGTGGGGCAGGTGGTGAGGGGAAAGGGGGTTGTGGAGCAGGTGGTGAGGAAAAGGGGGGTTGGGGCAGGTGGTGAGGGGGAAAGGGGGGTTGTGGACAGTGGTGAGGAAAGGGTGTTGTGGGGCAGGTGGTGAGAGAAGGGGTGGGACAGGTGGTAAAGGGGGTTTGGGAGGTGGGGGAAAATGGGGGGGGCAGGGGGGGGGTGGGGTTTGGGCAGGGGGGGAAGGGGGGGGACAGGGGTGAGGGAAGGGGGGGACAGGGGGGGGAAATTTTAGGGGAGGGGAAGGTGGGGTGGACAGGTGAGGGGAAAGGTGGGTGGGGGGGGAGGGGGAAAGGGGGGGGACATGGTGAGGAAAGGGGGGGGGCAGGTTGAAAGGGAAGGGGGGTTGGGGGAGGGGGAGGGGGAATGGGGGGACAGGTGGGGGAAAGGGGGGGGGGAGGGGGGGGAAGGGGGGTTGGGGCAGGTTGAGGAAGGGGGGGGGGAGGGGGTGAGGAAGGTGGGTTGGGGGAGGTGGTGAGGGAAGGGGGGTTTGGGCAGGTGGTGGGGGTGGGGTTTGGGGAGGTGGGAGGGAAAAGGGGGTTGGGGCAGGTGGGAGGAAAGGGGGGGGGGCAGGGGTGGGGGGTGGGGGGGGAGGTGGGAGGGGAAAGGGGGGGGGGGCGAGGGAAGGTCAGGGGGGGGTGGGGGAAGTGGGTTTTGGGGAGGTGGTGAGGGGGGTTGGGGGGGTTTAGGAAGGTGGGTTTGGGGACGGGGAGGGAAGGGGGTTTGGAAAGGTGGGAGGGAAGGGGATTTGGGGGGGGGGAGGGGGAATGGGGGGTTTGGGGAAGGTGGGAAATTTGGGAGGGAAGGGGGGTTTGGGGAGGGGGGGGTGGGGGGGTGAAGGGGTTGTGGGGAATGGGGGGGGAAGATTAGGAAGGTGGGGTTTAGGGGGGGGGGTGGGAAAAGGGGGGTTTTGGGGAGGGGTGAGGGAAATGGGGGGGGGAGGTGGTGGGGAAGGGGGTTTTGGGGGAAAGGTGGGGGGGGGTGGGTTGGGGGGGTGGGAAAAGGGGGTTTGGGGGGGGGGAGGAAAGGGGGTTTGGGGGGGGGGGTGGGGAAGGTGGGGGGGGAGGTGGTGGGGGGTGGGTGGGAGGTGGTGAGGAAGGGGGGGGGGGGTTTGGGGGGGGTGGTGAGGAAAAGGGGGATTTGGGGGGGGGTGGTGAGGGGAAAAGGGGGTTTTAGGGGAAAGGGATGAGGGGGAAAGGGGATTTTGGGGGTGGATTGTTTGGGGGGAGTGAGGGGGGTTTTGGGGGGGGTGGATTTTTTGGGGGGAGTGAGGAAGGGGAATTGGGAGGGGGGGTGGGGAAGGGGGGAGGGAGGGGGGGGAAGGTGGGTGGGAGGAAGGTGGTTGTGGGGGGGAAAGGGGAGGGGGTGGGTTTGGGGGGAATGGGAGGGGGGGGGGGGAAGGGGGGGGGGAAGGTGGGTGGGGGAAAAGGGGGTTTTGGGGGAAGGGGATTTGGGGGGGAAAGGGGATTGTTTGGGAGGGGGAAGAAGGGGGGTTTGGGGGGGTGGGAGGGAAGGGGGTTCTGGGTGAGGGGGAGGGGGGGGGGGTGCGGGAAAGGGGGGGGGGGAGGGGGAGGGGGGGGTTTAGGGGGGGGTAAAGGTGGGGGGGGAGGTGGGGAAGGGGGAGGGGGGGAAGGGGGAGGGGAAAGGGGGGGGAGGGGGAGGGAATGGGGGGGAAGGTGGTGAGGGGAATGGGTTTGGGGGGAAAGGGGGTGAGGGGGTGGGTTGGGGGGGGGGGGGT